>JBBPBX010109465.1:0-11007 GCA_038048925.1 Garcialebias charrua | reverse complement strand
CTGACAAAACACTGTCCTTAGAAACCACAAAACAGTCACACACACAAACACACACAATTTGAGTTGAACATGTTATATTTACATGCCTATTACACGTATATGTAAGTGCCTATTTACATGTATGTGTAAGTGCATATATACATGTATATGTAAGTGCATATATACATGTACTGTATATGCAAATGCATTTAAACATGTAAATGCATATATGTATATATACAAGAATATGCATATATGTACATATGCATAAACATATAGATGTATATATGCATAAACATATACATGTATATATATGCATATACATATAATGTACAGATAGACATATACATGTAAATATAACATGTTCAACTGAAGTTGTGTGTGTTTGTGTGTGTGACTGTTTTGTGGTTTTTAAGGACAGTGTTTTGTCAGGACAGTAATGAGCTGTTATCTGATTGATTGTCTGATTGTTTATAGCGTCTGACTGTCCAAACAAACAACTGTCCATAAAAACCATAGTACACTCCTATACACACCTAATTGAACATTAAGGTTGATGAAACCACACGTAGCAAGTAATTCTGTTTAGGAACACAAGAACTAAAATGTACCTTGGTATTCGTGTTTAAAGGAAGTTGATCGTGCTTCTGGCTACCTGCGATCTCCTGACTCTGGACGTGTTCACATGACATCTGTAAGAGATCATTTATACTTATATTTAGAGGAAATTCTACATTTTGATGATAGCTGCTGTCACATGTAAACCAATAAACATTACATGATTGTTTGTTTTTGGCCCAAGTATCCATCTCACATAAAGGAAAGATAAATGGACAGAGTATTTACAAAACTCCTCTCATGATAGGTGGACTAAGATGAAATTAAAATTAGCTGAAAGAAAACTATAAATTAAAAAACTGTGACTAATAATATTGAAGTCATACTTAACAATCCCTGCATTATTTATATAATTGATATCTATGTCATATACATACACACAAATATACATATATACATGTATATAAGCATATCATAAATGCATATTCATGTACTGTACAGTGTATATACATATATGCATATAAATGTATATATGCATATCAGATAGACATATACATGTAAATATAACATGTTCTACTAAAATTGTGTGTGTTTGTGTGTGTGACTGTTTTGTGGTTTTAATGGACAGTGGTTTGTTAGGACAGCAATACGCTATAATCAGACAATCAGATAACAGCTCATTACTGTCCTGACAAAACACTGTCCTTAGAAACCACAAAACAGTCACACACACAAACACACACAATTTGAGTTGAACATGTTATATTTACATGCCTATTACACGTATATGTAAGTGCCTATTTACATGTATGTGTAAGTGCATATATACATGTATATGTAAGTGCATATATACATGTACTGTATATGCAAATGCATTTAAACATGTAAATGCATATATGTATATATACAAGAATATGCATATATGTACATATGCATAAACATATAGATGTATATATGCATAAACATATACATGTATATATATGCATATACATATAATGTACAGATAGACATATACATGTAAATATAACATGTTCAACTGAAGTTGTGTGTGTTTGTGTGTGTGACTGTTTTGTGGTTTTTAAGGACAGTGTTTTGTCAGGACAGCAATACGCTATACAGTAATCAGACAATCAGATAACAGCTCATTACTGTCCTGACAAAACACTGTCCTTAGAAACCACAAAACAGTCACACACACAAACACACACAATTTGAGTTGAACATGTTATATTTACATGCCTATTACACGTATATGTAAGTGCCTATTTACATGTATGTGTAAGTGCATATATACATGTATATGTAAGTGCATATATACATGTACTGTATATGCAAATGCATTTAAACATGTAAATGCATATATGTATATATACAAGAATATGCATATATGTACATATGCATAAACATATAGATGTATATATGCATAAACATATACATGTATATATATGCATATACATATAATGTACAGATAGACATATACATGTAAATATAACATGTTCAACTGAAGTTGTGTGTGTTTGTATGTGTGACTGTTTTGTGGTTTTTAAGGACAGTGTTTTGTCAGGACAGTAATGAGCTGTTATCTGATTGATTGTCTGATTGTTTATAGCGTCTGACTGTCCAAACAAACAACTGTCCATAAAAACCATAGTACACTCCTATACACACCTAATTGAACATTAAGGTTGATGAAACCACACGTAGCAAGTAATTCTGTTTAGGAACACAAGAACTAAAATGTACCTTGGTATTCGTGTTTAAAGGAAGTTGATCGTGCTTCTGGCTACCTGCGATCTCCTGACTCTGGACGTGTTCACATGACATCTGTAAGAGATCATTTATACTTATATTTAGAGGAAATTCTACATTTTGATGATAGCTGCTGTCACATGTAAACCAATAAACATTACATGATTGTTTGTTTTTGGCCAAAGTATCCATCTCACATAAAGGAAAGATGGATGGACAGAGTATTTACAAAACTCCTCTCATGATAGGTGGACTAAGATGAAATTAAAATTAGCTGAATGAAAGAAAACTATAAATTTAAAAACTGTGACTAATAATATTGAAGTCATACTTAACAATCCCTGCATTATTTATATAATTGATATCTATGTCATATACATACACACAAATATACATATATACATGTATATAAGCATATCATAAATGCATATTCATGTACTGTACAGTGTATATACATATATGCATATACATGTATATATATGCATATACTGTACAGATAGACATATACATGTAAATATAACATGTTCTACTAAAATTGTGTGTGTTTGTGTGTGTGACTGTTTTGTGGTTTTAATGGACAGTGGTTTGTTAGGACAGCAATACGCTATAATCAGACAATCAGATAACAGCTCATTACTGTCCTGACAAAACACTGTCCTTAGAAACCACAAAACAGTCACACACACAAACACACACAATTTGAGTTGAACATGTTATATTTACATGCCTATTACATGTATATATAAGTGCATATATACATGTATATGTAAGTGCATATATACATGTATATGTAAGTGCATATATACATGTACTGTATATGCAAATGCATTTAAACATGTAAATGCATATATGTATATATACAAGAATATGCATATATGTACATATGCATAAACATATAGATGTATATATGCATAAACATATACATGTATATATATGCATATACATATAATGTTCAGATAGACATATACATGTAAATATAACATGTTCAACTGAAGTTGTGTGTGTTTGTGTGTGTGACTGTTTTGTGGTTTTTAAGGACAGTGTTTTGTCAGGACAGCAATACGCTATACAGTAATCAGACAATCAGATAACAGCTCATTACTGTCCTGACAAAACACTGTCCTTAGAAACCACAAAACAGTCACACACACAAACACACACAATTTGAGTTGAACATGTTATATTTACATGCCTATTACATGTATATATAAGTGCATATATACATGTATATGTAAGTGCATATATACATGTATATGTAAGTGCATATATACATGTACTGTATATGCAAATGCATTTAAACATGTAAATGCATATATGTATATATACAAGAATATGCATATATGTACATATGCATAAACATATAGATGTATATATGCATAAACATATACATGTATATATATGCATATACATATAATGTACAGATAGACATATACAAGCCCAAAACCAGAAAAGTTGGCACGTTGTGGAAATCGCAAATAAAAACAGAATACAATGACTTGCAAATCTTTTTCAACCTATATTCAATTGAACACACTGCAAAGACCACATACTTAACGTTCGAACTGGTAAACTTTGTTATTTTTTGCAATTATTAGCTCATTTGGAATTTGATGCCTGCAACATGTTTCAAAAAAGCTGGCACAAGTGACAAAGAAGACAGAGAAATTTGAGGAATGCTCATCAAACACTTATTTGGAATATCCCACAGGTGAACATGCAAATTGGGAACAGGTGGGTGCCATGATTGGGTATAAAAGCAGCTTCCTTGACATGCTCAGTCATCCACATAGAAGGATGGGGCGAGGGTCACCACTCTGTGAACAAATGCGTGGGCAAATTGTCGAACAGTTCAAGAACAACTTTTCTCAACGAGCTATTGCAAGGAATTTAGGAATTTCACCATCTACGGTCCGTAATATCATCAAAAGGTTCAGAGAATCTGGAGAAATCACTACACGTAAGGGGCAAGGCCGAAAACCAACATTGAATGCCCGTGACCTTCGATCCCTCAGGCGGTACTGCATCAAAAACCGACATCAGTGTGTAAAAGATATCACCACATGGGCTCAGGAATACTTCAGAAAACCACTGTCAGTAACTACAGTTCGTCGCTACATCTGTAAGTGCAAGTTAAAGCTCTACTATGCAAAGCAAAAGCCATTCATCAACAAGATCCAGAAACGCCGCCGGCTTTGCTGGGCCCGAGCTCATCTGAGATGGACTGATGCAAAGTGGAAAAGTGTTCTGTGGTCTGATGAGTCCACATTTCAAATTGTCTTTGGAAACTGTGGACGTCGTGTCTTACGGACCAAAGAGGAAAAGAACCATCAGGACTGTTATAGGCGCAAAGTTCAAAAGCCAGCATCTGTGATGGTATGGGGGTGCATTAGTGCCCAAGGCATGGGTAACTTACACATCTGTGAAGGCACCATTAATGCTGAAAGGTACATACAGGTTTTGGAGCAACATATGCTGCCATCCAAGCGACGTCTTTTTCATGGACGCCCCAGCTTATTTCAGCAAGACAATGCCAAGCCACATTCTGCACGTGTTACAACAGCGTGGCTTCGTAGCAAAAGAGTGCGGGTCCTCCCCTGGCCTGCCTGCAGTCCAGACCTGTCCCCCATTGAAAATGTGTGGCGCATTATGAAACGTAAAATACGACAACGGAGACCCCGGACTGTTGAACAACTTAAGCTGTACATCAAGCAAGAATGGGGAAGAATTCCACCTGAAAAGCTTCAAAAATTGGTCTCCTCAGTTCCCAAACGTTTACTGAGTGTTGTTAAAAGGAAAGGCGATGTAACACAGTGGTAAATATGTCCCTGTGCCAACTTTTTTGCAATGTGTTGCTGCCATTGAATTCTAAGTTAATGGTTATTTGCAAAACAAAATAAAGTTTCTCCGTTCGAACATTAAATATATTGTCTTTGCATTCTATTCAGTTGAATATGGGTTGAAAAAGATTTGCAAGTCATTGTATTCTGTTTTTATTTGCGATTTGCACAACGTGCCAACTTTTCTGGTTTTGGGCTTGTAAATATAACATGTTCAACTGAAGTTGTGTGTGTTTGTGTGTGTGACTGTTTTGTGGTTTTTAAGGACAGTGTTTTGTCAGGACAGTAATGAGCTGTTATCTGATTGATTGTCTGATTGTTTATAGCGTCTGACTGTCCAAACAAACAACTGTCCATAAAAACCATAGTACACTCCTATACACACCTAATTGAACATTAAGGTTGATGAAACCACACGTAGCAAGTAATTCTGTTTAGGAACACAAGAACTAAAATGTACCTTGGTATTCGTGTTTAAAGGAAGTTGATCGTGCTTCTGGCTACCTGCGATCTCCTGACTCTGGACGTGTTCACATGACATCTGTAAGAGATCATTTATACTTATATTTAGAGGAAATTCTACATTTTGATGATAGCTGCTGTCACATGTAAACCAATAAACATTACATGATTGTTTGTTTTTGGCCCAAGTATCCATCTCACATAAAGGAAAGATAAATGGACAGAGTATTTACAAAACTCCTCTCATGATAGGTGGACTAAGATGAAATTAAAATTAGCTGAATGAAAGAAAACTATAAATTAAAAAACTGTGACTAATAATATTGAAGTCATACTTAACAATCCCTGCATTATTTATATAATTGATATCTATGTCATATACATACACACAAATATACATATATACATGTATATAAGCATATCATAAATGCATATTCATGTACTGTACAGTGTATATACATATATGCATATAAATGTATATATGCATATCAGATAGACATTTACATGTAAATATAACATGTTCTACTAAAATTGTGTGTGTTTGTGTGTGTGACTGTTTTGTGGTTTTAATGGACAGTGGTTTGTTAGGACAGCAATACGCTATAATCAGACAATCAGATAACAGCTCATTACTGTCCTGACAAAACACTGTCCTTAGAAACCACAAAACAGTCACACACACAAACACACACAATTTGAGTTGAATTTGAATTTGAAACAATTTGAATCAATTTGAATCACTGCAAGTGGACAGGTAACATTAGACCTGCCTTCAAGAAGAACTGGACTAATGACGTATATTCTAGTATAAACGTCACTGAACTGGGAGCACCCACAGCACCACTAACACACTCAAAATGGATTCCACCACAAAGATTCAGCCAGAAGATACACACCACCCATGGCCTTATTGAAAGATTATTGAAAGATTATTGAAAGACTGTTCAGTACAGCAGGACATCTCCCTAAAAAACCAGACTGGACTCAAAAAACTGTGAAAACCAACTTCTTCTGAACTTGAACAATAAATTCTTGTATCAATATTAAAATGTATCAGTTCATGGGATGTTAGGAGACAAGAAATGTCTCGACACTCAGATCCAAGTTTTGAAAATGGTGTCAGGAATTTAAAATATTGTTCACTTTTGATCCATGGTTGACTGGACAATATTTTAACTAGAGTTGATGACAAACTGGAGGTGAAATGATCAGTGTCTGTTCCTTTGTCAGGTCTAATGCCGGGTTTCCACCAGACGCTTTTCGCGCTGCAAAAAATCTCCTACCGCACTGTGTTGGCTGCTTGTCAACAGATGTCTGTTCTCATCGAACATGTCTGCAGACACGCAGTGGGAGCAGCGGCTGGCTCCTTTTCCGTTTGTTTCTTCTACACCGGGCAGATAAAAAATCAGCTGTACATGAGCCTCGTTACTACTTGAGTGGATTTTTTATGAGCCAAACTGCAGCTCCTAAAGTCTTTGTTGAGATTAAAACATTTTTTTATGTTTGGGGTGACCGTACGCTCGAGCGGACAGCGGCAACTGTAAAAATGCCAAGTTTCTTACCGGAGGCTGTTTTCTTCATGGAGGCTCGATGGGTAAGTTTGAAAAGTCCAAAAAAAAGTCCTGTCGTTGTTGCGTGATCACATGGCAGAGTCTATCCCGATTGGTTGCTGCTAAGCTGCGAGCAGCAGAAGCAGGACAAATCGAGCTTCGACAGTCGCTGCTCGGAGGTGACGTGGGAGCGGAAAAAAGCTGCCACTCACTGCCGCGCTGCTTGAACTGCTGTAGATGCGCCGCATCCAACATGCCCGGCCACATAGACTTTCAATGTAAAGTGGCTGCTTCGGAGGCGCGAAAAGCGTTTGGTGGAAACCTGGCATAATGCTCCTTTTTTTCAGACAGATAACTTTAATTTAAACATGTTTACTGCAGTTAAAATGACACATTGGTTCTGCTTTGTGTTAAATAAAAACTTTCAAAGGTAAAATAATTCCTCTCTTATTTTGCTTAATGACATTTAACTCTGCATGTCATCCCTGAAATTCTGACACACAGAATCACAAGTCCAAGTGTGAACTGTGTCACAGAATAAACACAATAAAAACATGTGTTATCTGCAGCATTGTTCTTTAAAATGGAAAAACACTATTAATGTATTACAGAAAATATGCGTACAGTACACACACTTAATGATACTGTAGACCATTGCATTAGGCAATACATTCAGCAAGTACTTTTACTTTAATACTTTAAGCATTTTTAAAGGGGACCACACATGCAAAATTCACTTTTTAATGTTTTTTTACTAAACTTTGGGTATTTACTTCATAAAAAAACAGTCCTTGTGCCAAAAAAATGCACCCAGTGGTTTATTTACTCTAAGTAGATTTATTTTACTGTGATGAAAACGGTTCGTTTTTGAAATAAAATGGAAGTCAATCGCGCCTGTGACGTCACAGGCGCGAGGACAACCCACCTCAAACCTGAGTCCAGCCCCTCACCTGGTTAGGCTCAACCCACTTCTGTATTAAACACATGACTGTTGTTTTTCATGATTTCATCTCATCTTTTGTTTATATGTTATTAATTTCATGTGTACAGCACTTTGTTGCAGCTGTGGTTTTTTAAATGGCTTTATAAATAAAGTATAATTGTTATTTTTATGTTTTTTAGTTCAATTTTTAGTGTATTTGCGATCTCTCCCAACGCGCCGCCGGCAAAAATTAAACGAGCATACCCCCGGCGTAGAGACCGGTTGCGACGGGACCCTCTTCTGGCGCCATGGAGCGGAGCTTCAACTGTACAGCCTTGCTGCAGCCTCGCAGCAGCCTCGCAGCAGTGAGGACCTTCCCCTTACGGATTAATTTACGGGAGACACTTGGTGAACTTTGTGTTGTCTTGACTGGAACAGCGATAACGCCCAAAGTCTCCGAGCGGAGCTGGCGAAAACCGGAAGAGGAACAAGCTAACATTAGCTTCGGATTCGGGTGGTCTAATGCTAAAAGGAGCAGCAAACTGCGGCGCGCTCAGACGGGTTTCGGTAAGTTATCTTAAGCTAGCACTAACAGTAAGTCAAATGAGTAATAAAAAAAGAGCTAATTTTAAAACAACAACACATTACAGATACTGGCTGTTACGAGGGCGTAAACAGATCTTTGAAGGGCGTGGACTTCAGAACTTCTATCAGAAACCGGTCGTTCAAAACGAAAGTTAAAACTGGCAGAATTAAAAAGGGTATAATTGATTATCTAAGAATTATTTTGTGCATTAAATTGAAGGAATAGGGTCTAGATAGCACACAGAAATAACATAAAAATTTAAAAAATGCATCTGAGGTCCCCTTTAAAAGCAAGTACTTATTTACTTTTACTTAAGTAAACACAATATAATGGTACTTCTACTTTTACTAGAGTACATTTTTGTCTGTTTATTTGTACTTTTACTTATAAACAGTGTTTGAGTACTTTCTCCACCACTGGTCTCCAGCTACAAGTACTTGGGTGTGCACTTGAATTATAGCCTCAGCTGGACCAACAACACAACCAGCCTGATCAACAAAGTTCATCAGAGACTCTACTACCTCAGGCGGCTGAGACGAGCTGGTCTGAGTAGCCCAGTCCTCATCTCCTTCTACAGGTGTGCAGTGGAGAGCATCCTGTGCTACAGCATCAACGTGTGAGCACAGGATGCTCTCCATCGCACACCTGTAGAAGGAGGTGAGGACTGAGCTTCCCAGACCAGCTCTTCTCAGCCGTCTGAGGAAGTAGAGTCTCTGATTACCTTTTTTTGATCAGGGCGGTGGTGTTGTCTGTCTTCACCTCCTTCTACACGTGTGCCGTTGAGAGCATCCTGTGCTCCGGCATCAACGTGTGGCATGGAGGCTGCACAGCTGCAGAAAGAAAAGCTCTGCAGAGAGTGGTGAAGGCTGCACAGAAGATGTTGGAGTCAGTCTCCCCACCATCACAGACATTTACACCTCCAGATGCAGGAAGAGAGCCACCTGTATCATGAAAGACCCCACTCACCCAGCACACAAACTCTTTGCCCCACTCCCCTCAGGAAGGAGGTTGAGGAGCATCAAATGTAGAACCACTAGACTGAGGAACAGCTTCTACCCTGAGGCTGTTAGACTCATGAATAAATAAACAATTAGAAAACAGTAATTACTGCAAAACATCACAACATGCTGATCTGTTTTTTTGTTTCTGTGTTCATTTGTGACCATCTGCTCATACAGACTCATGTCCGTGCTGCTGTTTGTAATTATGTTTTCCTATTATATTAGGGCTTAGTGTATTTCTAGTTGATGTTTTTCTTAGTTATATCCTACATGTTATTGCTGTTTTTCTCTCACATTTTGTTGTTGGATGTAACTGGGACCTTGTGTACATAATCTTGTTTCATCACATGTACCACATGCGGTGCAAATGACAATAAAGATGATTAGACTCTGATTAAAGTTGTACACCTCTTGGACTAGCTGAAAACATGTAAAAATATGTGGCAGGATGTCCCTACGGACATTGAACGCACCACATGAGTGCGGGATGTGATTGGGTCCAAGGCTGGCTTCCGGTATAAAAAGGGCCAGGCTTCAGTGGTTGACTTCACCTTTCTTTTTCCTTTTTCCTTTTTGTTTTCCTTTTTTCACTTCCTTTTTTCTTGTTGTTTTTCTTTTTTCCTTTCTTTTTTCTTTTTCTTTTTCCTTTTTTCTTTTTTCTGTTCCTTTTTCTTTTTTCTTTTTAATCTTTATTTTCCTTTTTCTTTATTTTCTTTTTCCTTTTTCTTTTCCTTTTTTCTGTTTTTACCTTTCTTTTTCCTTTTTTATCTTTTTCTTTTTTTTCTTTTTTCTTTCTTTTTATATCACGATAACGATATATATCACGATATATACAACACGATGTGTGTATGTGTGTACAGGAAAAATTTGGACCAAAGTTTTTTTATTTTATTATTTTACTACAGATAGTTACAATTATAAGAATGTGAACAAAACGAACAAGGAAATTTGGACCAAAGTAGAAACTAGATCTACCTAAGATCTACCTTAATTCAAGGAGTACGATTATGGAATGACTTAATGCCAAATGACAAATGTTAAGGAAGCCAAATCATTCCTTGTATTTAAGAAACTGGTAAAAAATGAATTGCTAAAAAAAATAAATGAATCTAATTTAATGTGTGATATATGTGAATTGAAAATTGACTGAGTTATTTACTTATTTTGTTATTATAGAAAATATTGTTTGAACTGTTATTAGATGAATAAGGAGCAGATTTAATAAGATTTATTCTTCATCTGCTACCTTTCATTTTATTTTTATTTATTTTTTTCTATTATGAATACGTTAATTGTTGTATTTCATATTATAAAATGAATAAACTAACAAACAAACAAACAACTCCTTTTCTACTTTGGTCCA
>JBBPBX010109463.1:0-11007 GCA_038048925.1 Garcialebias charrua | reverse complement strand
ATCTGGGTCTCCTCCTGGTGGGACATGCCTGGAACACCTCACCAGGGAGGCGTCCAGGAGGCACCCTAACCAGATGCCCAAGCCACCTCAACTGGCTCCTCTCGATGTGGAGAAGCAACGGCTCTACTCTGAGTCCCTCCCGGATGACTGAGCTTCTCACCCTATCTCTAGGGAGAGTTCAGACATCCTGCGGAGAAAACTCATTTCAGCCGCTTGTATCCGAGATCTCGTTCTTTCGGTCACAACCCAAAGCTCATGACCATAGATGAGGGTGGGAACGTAGATCGATCGGTAAATTGAGAACTTTGCCTTTCGACTCAGCTCTCTCTTCACTACTACAGACCGGTACAGCGCCCGCTTCACTGCGGATGCTGCACCTATCCATCCGCCTATCGATCTCACGCTCCAGTTTTCCATTATTCGTGAACAAGACCCCGAGATACTTAAACTCCTCCACTTGGGGCAGGACCTCCTCCCCGACCTGGAGAGTGCACTCTACCCTTTTCCGGCTCAAGACCATGGCCTCGGATTTGGAGGAACTGATCCTCATCCCGGCCGCATCACACTCGGCTGCAAACCGCTCCAGCGAAAGCTGTAGATCACGACCTGATGAAGCCAATAGGACCACATCATCTGTAAAAAAAACAGAGAAGCGATTCTAAGGGCACCAAAACGGATCCTCTCAACACCTTGGCTGAGCCTAGAAATTCTGTCCATAAAAGTTATGAACAGAATCGGTGACAAAGGGCAACCTTGGCGGAGTCCAACTCTCACTGGAAACGAGCCTGACTTACTGCCGGAAATGCGGACCAGGCGCTGACACCGGTCGTACAGGGACCTAACAGCCCATATCAATGGGCCCGGTACCCCATACTCCCGGAGTACCCCCCACAGAACCCCCCGAGGGACGCGGTCGAATGCCTTTTACAAGTCCACAAAGCACATGTAAACTGGTTGGGCAAACTCCCATGCGCCCTCCTGGATCCTGCTAAGAGAGTAGAGCTGGTTCAATGTTCCACGACCAGCACGAAAACCACACTGTTCCTCCATGTTTTTCTCATCACGGCTGGTGATTTCAACCATGCAGATTTAAAGAGTGTATTTCAAAAAACATACAAAAACATAAACTTTTGCAACAAGAGGAAACAACACACTGGACCAAGTTTACACCACCATGAAAAATGCCTACAGAGCCCTTCCCTCCCCCACATTGATGCTTCTGACCATATCTATGTTATGCTAAAGCTAGCATACAGGCCGCTGGTGAAAGTCACAAAACCAGTCTGCAAGCAGATACGAGTGTGGCCAGAGGGGTCTTCAGAGGCACTCCAGGACTGTTTTGACACCACAGATTGGGGTATGTTCAAAGAAGCTGCTACCACAAACAACAACACATGTCTCCAGGAGTACTCAGACACTGTATGTTCATACATCACCAAGTGCATTGATGATGTTACCAACCTCAAAACCATCACTTTTCGGGCTAATCAGAAGCCATGGCTGACAGCTGAGGTTTACAGACTCCTGAAAGCCAGGAATGCTGCCTTCAAAGCGGGAGATCAGGTGGGCCTGAAGGCAGCCAGAAAGAACCTGAATCTGGGCATCAGAGAGGCCAAGGAGCAGTATTCTAGGAAAATAGCTCACCGTTTCAAGGACAGCAAGGATACACGCAGTCTGTGGTAGGGAATACAGACCATCACAAACTACAACCCCCCCCTCCCCAGACCTGTGACAGCTCAACCTCTACGCTGAATGAACTGAATGAGTTCTTTGCTCAGTTTGAGGCAAGTAATAGCACACCTGTACATAAACTCCCTCCCTCTCCTGATGGCCAGGTGCTGGCACTGTCCTCAGACAGCGTAAGGCGATCATTTATCAAGATTAATGCCGGAAGGCCTCTGGTCCTGACAACATACCTGGTCGTGTACTGAAGGACTGTGCAAGGGAACTCGCAGCGGTCTTCAGGGACATCTTTAACATCTCACTGAGCCAGACTATCGTCCCCACCTGTTTCAAAGCCACCACCATCATCCCTGTCCCAAAGAAGGCAATGCCCGCATGCCTCAATGAATATCGCCCAGTAGCACTCACCTCCATCCTGATGAAGTGCTTTCAACGGCTAGTCATGAAAAGCATCACATCTGTCCTCCCTGCCTCCCTGGATCCCTTCCAATTTGCATACCGACCTAATCGCTCAACCGACGATGCCATCTCCTCTGCCTTCCACACAGCTCTCACACATCTGGACACGAAGGACTCTTATGTTAGAATGTTGTTCATCGACTTCAGCTCGGCATTCAACACCATCATCCCCCAACAGCTCATCCATAAACTGGACAGTCTGGAGCTGAACACCTCAATGTGTAACTGGCTGCTAGACTTCCTGACCGGGAGACCACAGACAGTACGGATCGGGAGTAACACATCTAGCACCATCACATTGAACACAGGGGTCCCACAAGGATGTGTGCTGAGCCCCCTTCTATTCACCCTGCTAACACATGACTGCACACCATCGTACAGCTCCAACCACTTCATCAAGTTTGCGGACGACACAACAGTGGTAGGTCTCATCAGCAACAACGATGAGACGGACTACAGGAACGAGGTGAGCCGCTTGGCCTTGTGGTGCGGACACAACAATCTCACTCTCAACGTGGAGAAGACAAAGGAGATTGTCGTGGACTTCAGGAAGAGGGATGCACAACATGCCCCTCTGACCATCAACAGCACCGCAGTGGAGAGAGTGGACAGCACCAAGTTCCTGGGAGTGCACGTCTCAAAGGACCTGTCCTGGAGCAGGAACACTGCAGCACTGGCCAAGAAGGCTCACCAGCGCCTCTACTTTCTCCGCAAGCTGAAAAGGGCTGGAGCTTCAACCCCCATCATGTGCACCTTCTACAGGGGTGCCATAGAAAGTGTCCTGACCAGCTGCATCACGGTGTGGTTTGGTGCATGCATTGCATCATGCCGCAAGAGCCTCCAGCGCATCGTGAAAGCAGCTGAGAAGATCGTCGGCACCTCCTTGCCCTCACTGCAGGACTTACACAGCAAACACCTCACTCGGAAAGCCCACTGCATGGCAGGTGATCCCACACACCCACTACACAGCCACTTTAGACTGCTGCCATCAGGGAGGAGACTAAGGAGTCTCCAGGCTCGAACCAGCAGACTGAGAGACAGCTCTGTTCATCAGGCAGTCAGAATGCTAAACACTCTGCCTGCTCTGCCTCCCCTCCCATTTGAACTGCCTTAACACAAAAAAAACTTTCTCACACATTACCACTCAACACAAAGATTTTAACACTGGACCCTGTGTCATCAAACGGGTTATTCACTAAACTCTCGGTCATGTACTCATTCAGTTTGCACTACTTCTCATATTTGCACTAATGTTTGTATTACATTACTGCCTATAGTCATACTACTGTTTACATTCACTGTTTACATTTATTAATACGGTTTACATTTATTACTACTGCTTTACATTTATTACTACTGTTTACATTTACACTACTTTTATCTACACTACTGCAGATACATATACAGCATTCTCTGACTAGCCTTATCTAAGGATGCCAAATGTGCCTTATGTGCCTCACTGCATATGCCACTTTGCCTCTATACCAACATCAACTACCTCCAGTGGTGGAGAAAGTACTCAAACACTGTACTTAAGTAAAAGTACAAATAAACAGACAAAAATGTACTCTAGTAAAAGTAGAAGTACCATATTAATGTTTTTACTTAAGTAGAAGTAAATAAGTACTTGATTTTAAAAATACTTTAAAGTATTAAAGTAAAAGTACTTGCTGAATGTATTACCTAATCCAATGATCTACAATATCACAAGTGTGCATACTGTATGTATATTTTCTGTAATACATTAATAGTGTTGAGTCATTTTAATGAACAATGCTGCAGATAATACAGTACTGTACATGTTTTTATTGTGTTTACTCTGTGACACAGTTCACACTTGGACTTGTGATTTTGTGCGTCAGAACTTCAGGGATGACCTACAGAGTTAAATGACATTAAGCAAAATAAGAAAGATTATACCTGTGAAAGTTTTTATTTAACACAAACCAATGTGTCATTTTAACTGTAGTAAACACATTTAAGTAAAAGTTGTCTGACAGAAAAAAAGGAGCATTAGACACAACTAACAAATGAACATCTGATCATTTCAACTGCAGTTTGTCATCAACTCTAGTTAAAATACTGTCAAGTCAACTTTGTAATGGGTCAATAGTGAACAATATTTTACCTTCCTGACACCATTTTCGAAACTTGGACCTGAGTGTTGAGTCATTTGGAGACATCTCTTGTCTTCTAACATCATGAACTGACACATTTTAATATTGCAGCAATAATTTCTTGTTCAAGTTCAAATGAAGTTGGTTTTCAAAGTTTTTTTAGTCCAGTCTGGCTCTTTTGGGAGAGAGAATCTGTCTGAACAGAATCTGACTGAACAGTCTTTCAATAGTCTTTCAGTAATAGTCTTTGAATAATGTTTCAATAAGGCCATGGGTGTTGGTGTATTTTCTGGCAGAATCTCTGTGGTGGAATTCATTTTGCGTGTGTTAGTGGTGCTGTGGGTGCTCCCAGCTCAATGTATATACTAGAATATATGTCATTGATTCAGCTCTTCTTGAAGACGGGTGTAATGTTACCTGTCCACTTTGCAGTGATTCAATGGACCAACTCCCATCTTGACATCATTTCAAACTAACGACAAATCAAAAAGCTGCAACATGAATGTAACTTGTAACTCAACACATTATAGAAATGTAGTGTAGTAGAAAGTACAGATACTTCATGTAAAATGTAGTGGAGTAAAAGTAAAAAGTACCCATGTTTAACTCTACTTAAGTAAAGTACAGATACATGAAAAATTTATTTAAGTACAGTAACAAAGTATTTATACTTAGTTACATCCCACCACTGACTACCTCATACATATACTGTGTAATTAACTTATATGCTGCTGTGCCACTCTTTGCAAATGTCAATGCTAGAACCTTCAGTTTATTTTATAGATATACTTTTTATACTTTTTATACTACTATGCAAAAACTTAGGACAGTATTACACTTTTATTATTTCATTTTATGCTTATGTTCATTGGGTGTTTGGTGTTTCAGGGGTGTTGGGTGTTTCAGTGTTGGTGTAAATTTTCATACTTTTATACTATTATGAAAAAACTCAGGACAGTGTTACACTTTTGCTATTTTATGCTTATGTTTATTAAATGTTTTAGTGTTTAGTGTTTAGATGGTTACTGTTGCACCGAGGGACTGAGAGAAACGCAATTTCGGTCATGTGTATGTCCTGTACATACTGTATTGCAGTTCTGACAATAAAGTTGACTTTGACTTTGACTTTGAATCCGAGGTTCGACTATCCGACGGACCCTCTTCTCCAGAACCCCTGAATAGACCTTACCAGGGAGGCTTAAGAGTGTGATCCCCCTATAGTTGGAACACACTCTACGGTTCCCCATTTTGAATAGAGGAACCACCACCCCAGTCTGCCAATCCAAGGGAACTGCCCCTGATGTCCACGCGATATTGCAGTGTGTAAGCCAACACAACCCCACAACATCCAGAGCCCTAAGGAACTCAGGGCAAATCTCATCCATCCCCGGAGCCCTACCACCGCAGAGCTTTTTAACCACCTCGGTGACCTCAGCACCAGAGATTGGAGAGCCCGACCCAAAGTCCCAAGGCTCCCCTTCCTCAGTGGAAGACGTGCCAGTAGGATTGAGGAGGTCTTCGAAGTACTCCGCCCACCGACTCACAACATCCCGAGTTGAGGTCAACAGCATGCCATCCCCACCATAAATGGTGTTGGTCGCGTACCACTTTCCCCCCCTGAGACGCCGGATGGTGGACTAGAATCGCTTCGAAGCCGTACGGAAGTCATTCTCCATGGCCTCTCCGAACTCCTCCCACGCCCGAGTTTTTACCTCAGCAACCACCCGAGCCGCATGCCGCTTGGACTGTCGGTACCTATCTGCTGCTTCCG
The DNA here is from genome assembly GCA_038048925.1 of Garcialebias charrua. Taxonomy (NCBI): domain Eukaryota; kingdom Metazoa; phylum Chordata; class Actinopteri; order Cyprinodontiformes; family Rivulidae; genus Garcialebias; species Garcialebias charrua. The sequence goes on along the minus strand of JBBPBX010109463.1, from coordinate 4,977 downwards.
GGGTCCCACAGGCCAAAAAGGCCTAACAGGACTCCTTCAGCATGACAGCATCCCTCACCGCCGGTGTCCACCACCGGGTTCGAGGGTTGCCACCACGACAGGCACCAACAACCTTGCGGCCACAACTCTGATAAGCTGCCTCGACAATAGAGGTGCGGAACATGGCCCACTCGGGCTCAATGTCCCCCGCCTCCCTCGGAACGTGCTCAAAGCTCTCCCGGAGGTGGGAGTTAAAGCTCTGTCTTACGGGAGACTCTGCCAGACGTTCCCAGCAGACCCTCACAATACGTTTGGGTCTGCCAGGTCTGACCGGCATCCTCCCCCACCATGGGAGCCAACTCACCACCAGGTAGGGCTGGGCGATATGGAAAAAATCATATATCACGATATGGACTTTTTTATATCACGATAACGATATATATCACGATATAAAAAAAACTTTGGTCCAAATTTTTCCTGCACACACACACACATCGTGTTGTATATATACAACACGATGTGTGTGTGTACAGGAAAAATTTGGACCAAAGTTTTTATTTTATTTTATTTTACTACAGATACAGTTACAATTATAAGAATGTGAACAAAAAGAACAAGGAAATTTGGACCAAAGTAGAAACTTTGGTCCAACTTTGGACCTAATTTGGTCCAAATTTTTCCTGCACACACACACACATCGTGTTGTATATATACAACACGATGTGTGTGTGTACAGGAAAAATTTGGACCAAAGTTTTTATTTTATTTTTTATTTTATTTTACTACAGATACAGTTACAATTATAAGAATGTGAACAAAAAGAACAAGGAAATTTGGACCAAAGTAGAAACTTTGGTCCAACTTTGGACCTAATTTGGTCCAAATTTTTCCTGCACACACACACACATCGTGTTGTATATATACAACACGATGTGTGTGTGTACAGGAAAAATTTGGACCAAAGTTTTTATTTTATTTTATTTTACTACAGATACAGTTACAATTATAAGAATGTGAACAAAAAGAACAAGGAAATTTGGACCAAAGTTTTTATTTTATTTTATTTTACTACAGATACAGTTACAATTATAAGAATGTGAACAAAAAGAACAAGGAAATTTGGACCAAAGTAGAAACTTTGGTCCAACTTTGGACCTACTTTGGTCCAAATTTTTCCTGCAGGTGGCGGTAAAACAACGGCTGCTAATAAAACCCACGAAGAAGAAATCCGCTCTGACTGGAATCTGGAGTAAACAAGGCAAAGAAACAGAAAAGAGAAAATGTTGCGTTTGATTCCGGTTCTGTTGTGTCTCTGGTCTGTTTTGTATTGGTTAACTGGACCCGAGTTCGGACTCGGTTGGACTTCGTGTCCTCTGGACCCATTTTGTCTCCCGAGTTTCAGCGGAGCTAAATAATGGAAGCTAACAAGGTGAGCTTCCCCTCTTTTTGGTAAAAGTTCTTCTTCTTGGGCTGCCTGCGCAGCTGTTTCTCCATGTTGTGACACCCATAGATATCTGGTGACACCGGCTTCATGCCGGCTGCGTCTCTGTTGCTCTCGAGTTTAACAACGTAAAGCACGTGTCGCAAACCCGCGCGTGCGTCAAACATAAAGCAGCGCCGTCATCTCGCAAAACCACTTTATTCTTATTTATCACGATAGAGACGATAGAAGGAAAGTAGCACGATAGACACGTTTCTATCGTCCCCACGATATATATCGTCATATCGCACAGCCCTACTCAGCAGAGGCCACGCCTCCAGCAAGAATCATTTCACAATGGAGAAAGTCCAGACCCTAGTACGAAGCGAAGTGAAGGACAAGGGTCTGGTTTTAACCAGGCTAGTGATTTTCCAACCACACGTACAAACTACTGATGTTGGCAACCCTTTCTCGCTTATAAATTTTCATAAACTATCAAAAATATTTCACAAGAAACAAATTTACTAATAGAACTGTTTAAAATGCAGATCAAGTCTTCATGTCTGTTTATTTTCCTTCAAAGGAACGAGACTTAGTTTTACTAAGACTGGTAATTAGTCTTGATCAGTGGTTTCAGATCAATTCTATTTTCTGCCATACTGCTATCTTTTGTGTTTCATAGATTAAATTAGAGACATGGGAACAAATTATACCTGTGACTGACTGCTGGTAACTAGGAATGTGCGATATGGCCTAAAATGCAGGTTTCTCTAAAGCTGACCAATGCTTAATTTAACTTTCGACAAAAAAAAAAAAAAAAAACTTTTGACGGAACACAGTGTTTTGCGCATGCGTCCGAATATGGCAACACTACGGCAAGCCAGACGAAGTTAGCTTATAGCTTCGCTACTTAGCACTCGAAGAAAAGACTAACACCACTTACGCACAGTTTTCAACACAAAAAAAAAGTATCAATTAACTCCGACAACTTTGATTGTACACTTCAACACCACTCATGCACAGTTTTAAACTAAAAAACAAAGATTAAATCGGACAACTCTGATTTTCTGCGGTTAGCCGGTAGAAGACAGATCCCTATCGTAGGCTAAATTTCTATCGTTTCTACCATATATCGTACATATTGCACATCCCTACTGGTAACCAAATGGTAAATGGAGCTTATTTATATAGCGCTTTCCAGCCCCCTGTGAGGAACCCCAAAGCGCTTTACAATACCAGCCATCCACCCATTCATTCAGACATTCATACACCGGTAGTGGTAGCCTGCCTTGCAAGGCGCCATCCAGACCTACCGGGAGCAACTCGGGGTTAAGTGTCTTGCCCAGTGGTAGCTTATAGCTTCGCTACTTAGCACTCGAAGAAAAGACTAACACCACTTACGCACAGTTTTCAACACAAAAAAAAAGTATCAATTAACTCCGACAACTTTGATTGTACACTTCAACACCACTCATGCACAGTTTTAAACTAAAAAACAAAGATTAAATCGGACAACTCTGATTTTCTGCGGTTAGCCGGTAGAAGACAGATCCCTATCGTAGGCTAAATTTCTATCGTTTCTACCATATATCGTACATATTGCACATCCCTACTGGTAACCAAATGGTAAATGGAGCTTATTTATATAGCGCTTTCCAGCCCCCTGTGAGGAGCCCCAAAGCGCTTTACAATACCAGCCATCCACCCATTCATTCAGACATTCATACACCGGTAGTGGTAGCCTGCCTTGCAAGGCGCCATCCAGACCTACCGGGAGCAACTCGGGGTTAAGTGTCTTGCCCAGGGACACAACGACACATGGTGGGTGGATGCGGGATTCGAACCTCCAACCTTCCGATCAGGGGTCGACTGCCATTACCACTACACCACGGCCGCGAAATAAAGATCCTATTCAAACGTGTTTTATGTGTTGACACCTTGTTTTTTCCTTAGGGTTAAAAACATTTCATTGAAAATACTGAAATACAATGGCTGAAACAAAGTGGGGAAAAAAAGCATTTGAAGTTAAAAAGGAAAACTCTAAAATTACCACTAAAAAATTTGGAGAAACGTTCATCAAAACCATTTAAAGGACAACACCCACCGTGACAGTAACAATTCACCATATTGGAGAATTACTGTAGTATTTTATGAATTTTATTTTCATTTTTGCATTTGGGCCAGGCGAGGGTTAAAAAAAAAAAAAAAAAAAACCCACTCCCGAATGAATCCGGAAACCTGGCCGAAAAGTCCCGAAGGGTCATGCCTCTTGTTACATGGATCTCCACCCAGAAGGCAGAAGGTAGGAGTGAGTTTCCATGGAGGTTTATGAGAGAGAGTGCGTTAAAACTGCATATTTCCTGCATATTTCCTGGTGCATTTGTGTGTGGACCAGCGCTCTGATTTTATTTATTATTTATTTTATAACACCGCTGCGGACCTGTTGCTGCTCTAATTCATTCTGCCCCTGAGGAGCGAGCCGCGCGCGGTCTCTGGCTCCTCGTTCCGCTCCGCTGGTCACCTTTGAAGTTCCTCGTGCCGGTGTAATTTGCTCCCTCGAGTGTATTTGCTCTCGTCAGCCTTGTTGCGGGGAGGTATCGTCCTATCTCCATAGGGAGGGTCGGGAACGCGCGCGGGCAGAGCTCAGCTGCGAGGCTGGGTGCCTTTCTGATCACGGGGAGAGAATAAAAAGTCGATGCGGAAATGAATGAATTTGTCGCGATCAAACGAATTAAACTAGTATGTCTAAGTGGATGCTCGCTCAGAATATGAGTGAGCGACAGCAGGATTAATCAACAGGCAGCTTTAGGGAATATTTAAAAATGCTTCCTTTTTCTTTTCCTCTGCTCGCCTGTAACTCCAAGGCGTCACTCTGGTGACGTGAATGCCCTTGTGAATGCCCATATATGGAGAGGGGCAGATTTTCCCGGAGCTGCATGCTAAAATCTGCTATAAATCATGAAATAACACATTTAGTGTTATTTCTCCACAATATAAGTAAACGCTCCTGTATTATTTTTAAATAAACTAATAAATATTAATGGCGATGCAATTTGAAAACATGGTGGGTGTTGGGCAGTGTTGTTTTCGTTGACGTAACGCTGACGTAAATTTTTCGTTAACGCCCCCTTTTTTCATGACAATAACGAAACGGTAACTAAATAATCATTGCTCTTTAATGATTAAAACGTGACGAAATGTGTGTGAGTTTTCGTTAGACGAGACGAGACTGAACGAAAATGTTTCGTTCAATCAATAATTTATATTTCTGTGGAAAGTCAGCTGTTTGGTCACGCCCACCACCGCGGTGTTTATTCAGCATGGCCACGCGCTGCGCGCTCACCTGTGACTTCCTTTTCAAACTGGACCATGGAAGATCCTGCAGCAGCATGTTGCACAAAGGAGCTCGGTCGGTGGCCGCCAGCCCAGAAAAGATTTATGGACTTATTTTGTATTTAACCCAACTGTGAGTCTGAGAGAAGAGAAGAACCGAATGTATGTATTTTTTAAAATAAATTCTGTCCTTGTTTGAAGCTGTTTGGTTATAGAATTGTCGCTGCTGTGTGTGTGGGTCAGGT
>JBBPBX010109462.1:0-11007 GCA_038048925.1 Garcialebias charrua | reverse complement strand
TTTTTACAATAAAGATGTATTAAAGCATATTTTATTATTTAGTTATGCACAAGGTGCTTGATAAAGTTGCAAAACCATATTTATCTGAGCTGCTTCAACCTTCCTGCCCTCCCCGTTCTCAGATCAGCTGAGCAGTTGCTGCTGACAGTCCTCAAAACTTTTTAAATCTTATTTAAAAACACACATTTATTCCTTGGCTTTTAACACGTGATCTTATCTTTTATGGCATGTTAACACACCTGCAGTAAGACTGGTATATGTATTTATTTTTGTATGCTTTTTATAGTTTTTAATTAACTTGTCTTTTATGTTATTGTACAGCACTTTGGTTGACCCTGTGGTTTTTAAAATGTGCTTTATAAATAAAGTTGATTTAAAACATCACACTGTGATCTTTGAAACTGCCAGAGTTTCCCTGGTAAAGTTGCTGCTGGGTGGTAGATGGTAGATGGATGGTCTGTGAATTCTTTAACTTTAAACTGTCCAAAGGACTTTGGCCACTTTTAATTTTTGACTTTTTTTGTATGACTTCATCCTAGAACCAAATAATTTATAACGTAATAACAGTTGAGCAGATTCTAATAATCTTTATCTTATGATTCTTTAAAGGTCAAATGCAAATGGAAAGTTCTCTTAACTTCCAGTATGGATTTAAACACAATACACACTTCACATTATAAAATAAGTTTAGGAAATTGAATGTTCGAGGACACCACTTAAGAAAATATAACGTTTAATAGGAAAAGTTTGAAGTGACAAACAGAAGTAACAAATTTCCATCTGGTGTCTCACGTCTTCCTCCAGAAGATGACACAGGTTGTTGAATTCTGGCGATTTTCTTCTGTTGACTGTAAAAGAAAAATGTGATTAATTTAGTCCAGAAACTGTTTTTTTTTTAAACAACACAGTGTGATCACAACATGTTCATATACTAAATGTATCCTGTTGGAGTTATTTGAAATAAAATTCAATGTGTTATAGACATAAATGTGTCAAGCTACCTCCATTAATTTTCTCCCTTGTACTTTGTATCACATATTATCAATTCTATCAAAAACCACATAGCTGATATTTTTCAAAAAAATATAGTGTGATCACAACATGTTCATATACTAAATGTATCCTGTTGGAGTTATTTGAAATAAAATTCAATGTGTTATAGACATAAATGTGTCAAGCTACCTCCATTAATTTTCTCCCTTGTACTTTGTATCACATATTATCAATTCTATCAAAAACCACATAGCTGATATTTTTCAAAAAAATATAGTGTGATCACAACATGTTCATATACTAAATGTATCCTGTTGGAGTTATTTGAAATAAAATTCGAATTTTTATAATTTATTTTCGTTGTGCAAGCACAGGTTTTGGAAGAAGTCAAAGCGAAACTACTTTAAATGCAGCATATTTGACCACTACGTGACAATATTAAAGCGTGGTTAAGCTCAGGAGCCCTCGTACTATAAAGTCAGCTATGAAATATATTTTATATCTGTTCATTGAGCTACATTTAAAGACATAAAGCCGCCCGCGCGCCGCGTGTTGCTCGTGGCGAACCTGCTTTTTAAAATCCTGCAGTTTTGAGCAATACGTGATTTTATTAAGGACACGTTCAGCTGAAGACCCATCTTTGCTATAAATTTTAAAAATAATAATTGTTTTTACCGTGTTATTCATGTAAAGTCCTGCCGTGATCACTTCCCTCGCTTCCGTGAAAACTGCTCGAGTCTCCTCCTTCCTACTTCCGGAGCGGGTGAGCTCGCCTCAGTACCCCTCTGAAACCAGCCCAAAAATCTCAAGAAATCTGGCGCGGAGCAGCACGGAATATCCGGTGGAAAAGGATGAAAGGGGGTCTCTGCGACGCACATATGACGTAACATCCGACCCGAGCCGACCGGTGGAAAAGGGGCATAGTCAGATAAATCTCACTGAGCCTCGAGGGCTCATTTACAAAAGCGACCTGCTAAACTAAAGAATGATGAACAGCAATGGTAGAATTTCCTTAAACAACAAACAACAGAAAAAAAACATAGGAGAGAAATAGAAAGTGAAATGCAAAGTATCAAAACTAGCAAAACACCACAAGGTAGATGTACAAAATCAAAAACAAGAACATATCTGCAATGGTTTTTGCCAGGATTCCAAAAGATTCTTAAAACCATTTAGGGAGGTCAGGGCCGAGAGCTTCAAATCTTTTTGTAAGATATTCCAGGAAGCAGGAGCAGAGTAGGAGAAGGCCCTTTTTCCAAGTTCAGTCCTCACTGACGGAACACTGCAGGTGATGATGTCCTGAGAGCGCACACTGTAGCTGCACTCACGCAGAGACATGTAGGAGGAGATATATGAGGGCAGCAGACCAAGAAGTGATTTAAAGATGAAAATGTACCAGTGGAAGAGTCTGCATATGTAGATATCATATATATGTATATGTTTATAGTCTGTATATGTAGATATCATATGCAGATACAGTATGTAGATGGATATGTGATATGAATGTATATGTATGTATACTGTATATATATTTGTAGGTATGGGTATGTTTATTTATGGAAATCTACTGCAAGGTCATGAATATTATTAGTCTTTATGCATGTGTGTTTCGTCGTTGTGTACTGTCATGTACTTTGCAGGATTGCAGACAGAGGTTGGGTGTGTTTTCCTTGTGCTCTTTTTGTGGATAAGTGTTGTGTTTTGTTGTCTTACTTTCTATCTTTCCTTTCTCTGTAAAAAAAATCATATTGGTGTGAGAGGATGGCTGTAAGGTGAGAAGGGAGGACATTTATAAAAGGAAAAAACAAAACAAAAAAACCCTACAAACTCAATAGGAAAACTCAATAGGTAAACCATTATCAATTCTATCAAAAACCACATAGCTGATATTTTTCAAAAAAATATAGTGTGATCACAACATGTTCATATACTAAATGTATCCTGTTGGAGTTATTTGAAATAAAATTCGAATTTTTATAATTTATTTTCGTTGTGCAAGCACAGGTTTGGAAGAAGTCAAAGCGAAACTACTTTAAATGCAGCAGATTTGACCACTACGTGACAATATTAAAGCGTGGTTGAGCTCAGGAACCCTCGTACTATAAAGTCAGCTATGAAATATATTTTATATCTGTTCATTGAGCTACATTTTAAAGACATAAAGCCGCCCGCGCGCCGCGCGTTGCTCGTGGCGAACCTACTTTTTAAAATCCTGCAGTTTTGAGCAATACGTGATTTTATTAAGGACACGTTCAGCTGAAGACCCATCTTTGTCAGCAGCTCAGGAGTTGCAACAAGAGGTGCAGTTGATGGAGACTGTAAACCTACAAAATACAAAACATCATTTGGTCAATGCTCCTTCTCATTTAAAGGTCCTCATATCTGGAACAGTTTACCATCAGCAATAAAAACATTGACTGATCTTAGAGGTTTTAATTCCCAGGTGAAAAAATGGTTGAAACAAAACCAAATCTGTGAACACTGAATCCTATAGGGACAGAGGAGCAGCTGTGTGTGTGTGAGGGAACTGTTTAAGCCATTTAAACTTCATTAAATTTTTATTTTTTTTAGATGTTTTTATATAGGGAACTGTTTAATCTTAATTAAATTTTAATTTTATTTTAGCTGTTTTTATATAAAAGTCCAACCAAGGACTGGGTTTGCAAATTAGCCTATGGCTAGAAATCCTGTGTACAAGACAACGGTTGCTTCATTTTTAACATGTAACATTATTTATTGTGCTGTCCTTGTTCAAATAAACTTGAATTAATGAATGAATGCATGGATGAGATAGGAAGAAGAGTTGCTGGCACTGACTATCTGTTCATTCATTCATTCATTCAACCTTTATTTAAACAGATAAGTCACATTGAGCCCCGAAGACTCATTTACAAGTTAGATCTGTTGGACAGACAATAAAAGTGGTTAAAAAAATGACATAGGGTTTGGAGACAAAAAAACCTTAACACATTTTTGTGTTAGGTAGATCTTCCAAAATGTCCAAATTAAAATGACCACACCAATGGAACGTGCCTTAGAAAATCCCCGAGATCTAATCCATTTAGTCAAAAGTCTGGATTTTCAAGACATGATCCAAGCCATCATGTAAGGCAGGCAGTGTGACCAGGTCCAGTTTTGCTGCCAACGTCTTCCCTTTGCGTTTATAGACCAGGAACCAGCCAAATCCAAAAAGCAAGAACCAGTTATCATAAATCCAATTAAATATGCGTCCTTAAGATCCACAGATGACAGCAGAGATAGACACATCAAGTCTTCCAAATCTATGAGATATCAAGCTGTGAGCATGCCAACAGGGCAAATCGGCTCGCCTACAGCCTGTTTTCTTTTTGAAGAAATGTTATCAGTTGTGTTGAGGAACCAACTGACCAAATTGAAGTCCATAGTTATGATTCAGAAGATTTTGAAGAAGAGAGGCTCTCAGACAGTTTCACAGACAAGACAAAGCAAAAGCAAAGCTGAGACCGAGAGGAGACGCCCCACCCTTGAGAAGATCAAGTGTTGAATGAAAACAACATCCCTTTGGTTTTGTCAGCATTTACCACCAGCTTGAGATGGAATAAGTCTGACTGAATTATGCTAAATGCAGACTGTAGAAGCCAGAAAACTTGACAACTGTGTTAGATCAGCAATAAACAAGTGTCATTGGCATAAATATGCAAGCATGTGTCAGGACAGACCTCCATCATATATAAAAAGAGTGGGACCTAAAACTGAGCCTTGTGGCACACCATTGGTTGCCGTTAGATAGCCAGATGAAGTACTGTTATGTCGAACACATTGCCTCCGACCTGAGAGATAGTTTGAGAACCAGCCAACAGTGTGATCTGAGAAGCCAGTATCTGGGAGCTTATGGCATAAGTTGTCATTTTCTACTGTATTAAAGGCTTTGGACAGGTCTAAGTAAAGTGCAGCACAGTAATCTTTAGCGTCCAAAGCTTCAACATCATTAATAACTTTTAGCAAAACAGTCATTGTGCTGTGTTGTTTCCTGAAGCCAAATTGGTGGGAAGATAAAATGTTAAGAGTCCAAATACTTCTTGACGTTAGTATTTATCAGTTTTTCTAAAACCTTAGCTAAAATACAGTTTGGAGATTAGTCTATAATTGTTCAGAATAGTGGGGTCTCCTCCATTCAACAATGGCAGCACAAAAGCTGTTTTCCAAGCATCTGGGACAGCATTATGTTGTATAGACAGATTGAAAATGTAAGACACCGGTTCTGCTATAATTTGTGCAGCTAGACTTAAGAAGTAAGGAGGGTGGTCATCAGGGCCTGCAGATGTTCTAGTATCCAGATATTTTAACAGTTTAGTAGCCTCACTGACAGAGAACGGTGAAAAAGAAAATGTATGACTTACTGTGGTTTGACTTGTTGGTGTGATTTCCCTTTAGAAATAGTATTAAACAAGGAACTGGAGGCAGCAAAATGTTTGTTGAAACAATCTAGCATCTCATACTTGTCTGACACAGGAGCAGAGTCAACAAATAATTGTGGTGTTTAACTGTCTGGTTGGTTAAACATTGATCTCTGCTTTCTCGTTAGCCTCGTTAGCTACCAGCACAACATATCACTGGCTAGATCAGTAGGTGGGATTTCCAGAAATGTAGCTCCTGCTGGCTGTCTTCTCAGTAATCTATATTTTGTCCTTCTGACTGTGCCATAGCAGGCAGCATGCAAATCTAAGTTGGCATTAGCAGTTCCACTTAAATGTTTAGCTAGTTTATCTCAATGGTGCCTTTGTCTTTATGAAATGTCTTGTACAAAAAAAAAAAATTGTGTACAAAAACACAATATGAGAGTACGTTCCATTGATCAACCATGGATGACAACAGGTTTAAGAAATGCATGCAAGAAAAAAAAACTATCTGTATTCTTGTTTCTTGAAATGCAGAACTCCCGAGGCGGAGATTAAATATAAAAAATACAAGAACAAATTAACAGGAATTATAAAAAGACAAAAGAGAGAATTTTATAGTGATTTATTACACAAAACAAATGGTGATATGAAGGGAACCTGGAGAGTCTTGAACAGTGTTTTGAAAAATCCCCCAAAAAATACGACCTTATCACAGTTTTTCATGAAAGACAATGAAGAAACGCAAGATGAAAATGAAATTGTAAATAAATTTAATAACCATTTTGTGAATATAGGGCCAAATCTTGCAAATGAAATCCCAAGTGTTGATGGAAATGTGAACTATTTGATAGAAGACTGTGGAGATACTATGATTTTACAAGAAATTGACAGTAAGGAATTACTCTTGATAGTTGAAAAATTTGCAGACAAGAGATCTAGGGATTGGGTTGATATGGATATGGTGGTTGTAAAAAATATAATACATCAGGTCATTGAACCATTTACCTACATATGCAACTTGTCTCTTTCAGAGGGCATATTTCCTGACAATATGAAAATTGCTAAAGTGATCCCTATTTTTAAAAATGGTGATAAAGGTGTTTTTGACAATTATAGACCCATTTCACTGTTACCACAATTCTCTAAAATTCTTGAAAAAGTATTTGTAAACAAATTGGATAAATTTCTTGAAAAACATGACATCTTGAGTGCTAGCCAATATGGATTCAGAGCAAAAAATTCCACATCAATGGCACTTATGGAACTAACAGAAAAAATCACCACAGCCATAGATCAAAAACAACACTGCATAAGTTTATTTGTTGACTTAAGAAAAGCGTTTGACACTATTGACCACACTATTCTTGTCACCAAACTGAACAGGTATGGTATTAGAGGGCGAGCTCTGCAGTGGATACAAAGTTATTTGACGGACAGAAAGCAGTTTGTGTATGTTGACGATACAAAATCTGATTTCTGTCCAATTACATGTGGAGTCCCGCAGGGCTCGATACTCGGACCAAAGTTGTTTATTTTATACGTAAATGATTTAGTGAAGGTGTCTGAACTGCTAAATTGTATATTGTTTGCTGATGATACTACCTTCTTTTATTTTGGTAGTGACCTTGAACAAATGACTGCGTTGATAACAGTGGAATTTGCAAAAATACAAACCTGGTTTAAATTAAACAAGCTATCACTGAATCTTGGAAAAACCAATTACATGCTATTTAGTAATACAAAAAAGAATATGGATTTTTTTCTAAAAATTGATGGTGTGGAAGTCAAGAGAGTTAATGAGGTGAAGTTTTTGGGTGTGGTAATTGATGACAAACTATCGTGGAAACAGCACATCACTTCAGTAAAAATTAAGTTAGCCAGATCTACTGCGGTACTGTATAAAGTTAAAGATTTTTTGAATGAGACAGCTTTGCATTTGTTATATAATACCATTTTTGTTCCACATTTAATTTATTGTGTTGAAGTTTGGGGAAAGGCATTTAAAACTATGACAAAGCCTGTTTTTATTTTACAGAAAAGAGCTGTGAGAATTATTTTAGGAAAACCTTATTGTCATCCATCTAATACATTATTTAACCAACTTAAGTTATTGAAATTTTATGATTTGGTGGATTATAATATTTCATTAGTTATGTATAAAGCTCAACACAACTTACTGCCTCCAAACGTTCAAAAGTTTTTTGTCAAAAGAAGGTCTTGTTATAGTCTTAAGGGAACTGAGATTTTTGCAAAACCTCAGTATAGGACCAGTTCGAAAGGTCGGACTGTTTCGATACAGGGAATTGATTTATGGAACAATTTAGAAAACGATGTTAAATACGCTAAATCTATGCTTGTGTTTAAAAAAATGATTAAATCTAGGTTGTTAACAAAATACGAAAATCTTTAGTTAAATCGATTCTATTAGTAAGTATTTAGTCAATAAATGAAGTTTTTTGTTCAATTACTAGAAAAACGTTGCATTAGTTAATTGTTTGGATTGAGTTTGCTTTTGTGTTTTTTTTTTTTTTTGAAGAAAAAAAAGGGGCAGATACTATAAGATTATTTCTTCTCTCTGCCTCCTTTCATTTTATGTCTTTTATATTGTACACTGTATGTTTAAATGTTGTTTTTTATTGATGTAAAATGAATAAATTTAATAAAAAAAAAAAAAAATCTTCTGCATCAAAATGTAGCCAGGTTCATGATTCATCACATTAGTGCTGCTCAGTGTGAACTTCATGTGCATTTTTAGTAACATTTTTCACACTTTCATAAACTGCGAGAGCTTCAGTGAGAAGACAAAACACAAATTTTAGAGTAGAAAACAATGACTATGTCACACGTTCGCTACAGCAGATGGACACTGTTTAGTGAGGCATGCCCCCAGCTATTCTCCACACTCGTTTAAGCACAACTTTGAAATGACTCATTTGTTATTTACTTTGCTCAGAATGTTTTAAACACATTTTTAAAAGTATTTGAGAGGAAAAGCAAAGTCAAAGTCAAAAGTCAAAGTCAACTTTATTGTCAGAACTGCAATATGTACAGGACATACACAGGATTGAAATTGCGTTTCTCTCAGTCCCCCGGTGCAACAGTAACCATTTAAACACTAAAACACTGAAACATTTAATAAACATAAGCATACAATTTCAATAAAATTTCATTTTATGCTTATGTTCATTAAATGTTTAGTGTTTCAGTGTTGGTGTAAATTTTCATACTTTTATACTACTATGCAAAAACTCAGGACAGTGCTACACTTTTACTATTTTATGCTTATGTTTATTAAATGTTTCAGTGTTTTAATGGTTACTGTTGCACCGAGGGACTGAGAGAAACGCAATTTCAATCCTGTGTATGTCTTGTACATGTTGCAGTTCTGACAATAAAGTTGACTTTGACTTTGACTTGACTTGAAAATAGTAAAAGTGTAACACTGTCCTGAGTTTTTTCATAGTAGTATAAAAGTATGAAACTTTACACCAACACTATATCACTAAACATTTAATGAACATAAGCATAAAATGAAATAATAAAAGTGTAATACTGTCCTGAGTTTTTGCATAGTAGTATTAAAAAGGTATAAAAAAGTATATCTATATAATAAACTGAAGGTTTTAGCATTGAAATTTGCAAAGAGTGGCAAAGCAGCATATAAGTTAATGTACACAGTATATGTATGAGGTAGTTGATGTTGGTATAGAGGCAAAGTGGCATATGCAGTAAGGCACATTGGGCATCCTTAAATAAGGCTGGTCAGAGAATACTGTATATGTATCAGCAGTAGTGTAGATATAAAAGTAGTGTAAATGTAAACAGTAGTAATAAATGTAAACAGTAGTAATAAATGTAAACAGTATTAATAAATGTAAACAGTATTAATAAATGTAAACAGTATTAATAAATGTAAACAGTATTAATAAATGTAAACAGTGAATGTAAACAGTAGTATGACTATAGGCAGTAATGTAATACAAACATTAGTGCAAATATGAGAAGTAGTGCAAACTGAATGAGCACATGAAATTCATTCATTCATTCATTCAACCTTTATTTATACAGGATAACCTCGTTGAGTCACGGGGACTCATTTACAAGAGGGACCTGTCTCACTCACACCAAACAACCATCCACTCTCACACTCACACCTAGGGTCAATTTAGAGTCACCAATCAGCCTAAAATGACACTGTATTTTTATGCAAACACTGATATTTCATGTTATTGATGAGAAACTAACATGGAAACCTCACATAAATTATTTAAGAACAAAATTAGCTAAATCCATTTCATTGCTGTATAAAGTCAGGGACTTGTTTAATGATAAAGCTTTGTATATGTTGTACAATACATTCATTGTTCCACACTTGGTCTATTGTATTGAGGTATGGGGGAAGGCATGTAAGACAACTACAAATCCTGTTTTTGTTTTGCAGAAAAGAGCAATAAGAGTTATCACTCGAAAACACAGCCATCATCCATATAATGTATTATTTTGTCAACTGAAATTATTGAAATTTCACGACTTGATTGATTATAAAATTTTACACACACCAAACACACCAAAATGCATTACCTTTGAACATCCAGAGAATTTTTACAAAGAGAGAAAGCTGCTATAATCTTAAGGGGACGGAGATGTTCATAACAACTAAATTTAGAACCAGTTTGAAAGAACGATGTACCTCGATACAAGGAGTGAGATTGTGGAATAATCTGGAAAAAGATATTAAAAGTGCCAAGTCAATGCACATGTTTAAGAAATTGATAAAGTTTGGATTGCTAAAAAATATGAAACTGTATAATGTGTTCTCATATGAATTGTTGTTCTAGAAGGATTTCATTTTTTGTTTTATTGTATTAACTGAAGAATGTTATTGTTTGAATTTTATTTATGAGAAAAAAGGGGCAGATATTATAAGAATTATTTTCTTCTCTCTGCTACCTTTCATTTCATTGTATTGGTTTTCTTTTCTTTTTGTTGTTGTAAATATAATTGTTGTAAATATATAATTAATTTGTTTTTTAGATTATGAAATGAATAAAGAATTATTATTATTATATTTATTTAAAAAATATAGTATTTTGTCCCATCCAAGGCTTCCTCAGTTGGCTAACTTTGAGGTGTAGTATAATACGATACTTCAACACATTGGCCCTCATTCACGAAAATGTTCGTATTTTTATCCTAAATTTCTCCTACTTTTGTTCGTACGAAGCGTTCGTACGAACATGCCACGTCAGATTCAACAAAGTCTTCTATCCTGAGGAAACGTGTGTAAATGGGTTGCGTAAATTTAATGAATCCCACCTGTCCTAAACAGCTGCGCGTGCACGCGTAGAGGTCATTTACATAATTCCCACCCCTCAAAACACCATATAAGGCCACGTTTCCTGCCTTTTGACAGCAGGAAGTGTCCATTCATTCAAACTCAAGAAGTAAAAGGAGGAACTTCACGCGTTCGGAGATCTGCTCTCAGTCGCGCTGTGGCTACCCCCCCACCCCCCCCGCAAGTGTCGGATGGTCAAATATCTTTAATGTTAGTGTAAACAACTGTGTTATAGTTTCACTTATTCAGAAGAGCTGTGGCGCACCGCTGCCACCCCCCACCCCCCGCAAGTGTCGGATG
>JBBPBX010109460.1:0-11007 GCA_038048925.1 Garcialebias charrua | reverse complement strand
CAGGCCATACTTAGATAGAAAGGCACGAATAGTGTGGGACGACCTGCTGGCTGTGGCAGGGTTTGTAGAGGATCTGTCCAAAACTGGGTCCAACCAGCAATTCAAGTCACCACTGAGTATCAATGAGTATGTGTTTAGGTCCGGGAGCAGTGAAAATAATTTCTCAAAGAAACCAACATCATCCGTATTTGGGGCATAAACGTTAACTAGCACTACTGGTGTGTTGTACAATTTACCGGAAACAATCACAAAACGACCATATTTATCTGAGTTAACTTGAAAAGGTTCAAATGAAATGTCTTGACTGATGAGGATCGAGACGCCCCGAGCCTTTGCTCGAAATGAGGAATGGAAACTCTGCCCGTGCCATGTTTGCAGTAATCGTTTGCTATCGTCACTTCTAATGTGAGTCTCCTGCAGGAAAGCAATGCCTGTATTTAACTGTTTTAAATGAGAGAGCACCTTCCTTCTCTTGACGGGGTGGTTCAAACCTTTGACGTTCCAGCTTGACAACACCAACTGACCACTCATATTACTAATAATTTGTATAAGAAAGGTAGGTAATACAGTCTAATGTGTTGATGGCTGTGCAGTTCTTGGCAAAGTGAAAGAAAATATAAATTAATGGCAGTGATGGACCCCCCACCCCCCTCCCTTTCCCACCCTGGACAGCTGCAACAGACAGAAGCAGCAAGCTCCATAGAAATTAAAAATAAGTCTCCTGTCTAACTTTTAAACTAGTGCTCCAGTATCATAAGAGGGAAAAAAATGTATAAGCACCTCATGCAAGGCCAAAAATGTACACATAGATGTGTGATCACGCATACACATATAAACAAAGTTAAATTAATCCTAATCCTGAATTAAATCTTCAATCAGTCCAAGACCAATTCAAGATTCAATTCAAGATAGTCAACAGGTAAACAAGAAGAGGAAAAATGTTAATAGTTCAAAATAATATATTGAAAACATTATATATTTCACCCATTTTTATACATGGATAGGCCTACTTCAATTATTTATGTGCCTAAATACAAAACCAGAAAGCCCCACCAAAAAAAAAAAAGTCTCAGATAATCAGAGTATGGGCAGAGTCCTGCTCATCTGTTCGTCACCTCATGTAAACAAAAGTTTAGTGTAAACATAAACAAAGCCAGTGCGGGAACAGCGCATTGCTCATCAGTCAAAAGAAAAGTTAAATATTACTTGCGCTGTGAAACCTGAGGTAACTCCTGTCTAACTTTTAAACTAGGGCTCCAGTATCATAAAAGGGGAAAAAAAAAAAATGTATAAGCACCTCACAAAATAGTTTAAAAGTATGCAAGGCCAAAAATGTATACACATAAATGTGTACCGGTAATCACGCACACATATACAAACATAAAGTTAAATTAATCCTAATCTCAAATTAATTATCAATCAATCCAGGACTAACCCAAGATTCAGCTCAAGATAGTCAACATGTAAACGAGAAAAGGAAAAATGTTTCATTTCAAAAATGTTAATAGTTTAAAAAAAAGCCGCAGTAAAAACTAAAAAAGTCTCAGATAATGAGAGTATGGGCAGAGTCCTGCTCATCTGTTCCTCACCTCATGTAAAGAAAAGTTTAGTGTAATAATCAAAGCCAGTGCGGGTACAGCGCATTGCACATCAGTCAAAGAAAAGTTAAATGTTACTTGCGCTGTGAAGCCTGAAAGGTGTCAATGAACTTCTGCGCCTCCTCCACAGAGCCCAGCCACTTTCTGTGTCCATCAGGTAAAGTCACGCGGAGTCGAGCAGGAAAAAGCAAAGCAGGTTTTAAACCCAGAGAGTAGAGCGCAGCCATCACGTCCTTATATTCCACTCGCTGGTTAAGGACTTCTGGGCTGTAATCTTCCACGATCCGCACCGGTTTCCCCTGGTATTCAAGCCTGCCTCTGCGTCGAGCCTCCCCGATCATGAACTCCTTCACCTGGACCCGGTGCACTCGCAGGATAACCGGGCGCGGCCGCTGGTCCGAGGCGGGTTTCGGGGCGAGGGTTCGATGGGCCCGGTCCAGTTCGGGTGGAGAAGGAAGTGTGTCACGCCCGTAGATGTCGCACAGCAGGTTGGAAAAGAAGTCTGTGGGACGTCCGCTCTCAATAGACTCCGGTAAACCCAGAACACGAATATTTTGCCGTCTGTTTCGACTTTCTAAATCCGCCAGTTTAGATTTTAGTCTGGTGTTTTCCTCCTGGAGAGTTGAGCAGGTGTTTTCCACCTCCGACATGCGCTGGCTCAGGTCGTTAGTGACAAGTTCCAGTGATGACACACGCTGGCCGTGTTCCTCCACCGCGAGCCGAGTCTGGTCGAGTTTGAGATCCAGCTGATTGAAAGTTTGTTTGAACTCAGCTGACAGAGCCGCGCGGTGCTCCTCGAGCAGCGACGTAATTGCCTCGAGGGTTATTAGGCCAGCGTCATCCTTCTCAGCGTCCTTCTTCGATTGTCGACTTTTGAGACATTTTTAATTTAAAATCTTTAAAAGAGATGTTTTGATGGAAGTTGTGCGTGATAATAGGCAAAAAATATTAAATGTAGAGGGCTTGGTGGTACTAAAAAATAAGTTTTACCCGGAGCACTGGCAAGTGCGACTCACTCCATCTCACGACCACGCCTCCCGCCACCCACAAATGTTCAAATGTTTTTCATAAAGAGAGAAAGCCGTTACAGTTTAAAAGGAACTGAAATATTTGTTAAACCTAGATATAGGACTAGTTTGAAGGGACGTTTTATTTCGAATAAGGGAGTGGAATTGTGGAATGTTTTGGAAAAAGATGTTAAAGATGTAAACTCTGTGAAATTCAAAAAAATTATCCAGTCTAAATTGCTAGCAAAATACTAAAGATTCAAGTAATGCATCCTAATCTATTTGTGTATTATTGAGTGTGAAATGTTACTAAATTGATCTGTTGTTTTTGGTAGTTAATTGTTTGAATTGATTGTTTGTAAATTGTTTGTTTTGGGGGGGTTTTTTGGTAAAAAAGGGGCAGACAAAATAAGAAAATTTTCTTCTTTCTGCCACCTTTCATTTTATGTAATTTTTTTTCTCATATTTATGAAATGGGTTTTTTCCATTATATTTTATGTTTTTTTTTTAATATGTAAAATGAATAAAACTTTAATAAAAATAAAAAAGTTTTCTGTCCTTCAGACGTGCTGCACTCACTGCAGTTCTTCCCTTAAACAGATGGCGTCGCTGCTGAGCAAATAATACCGCTGCACAGCTAAAACAACACTAGAAGAAGAAGTGTCCTGAAGTACTTCTTTTTTTTTTCCAACGAAGATTGGAAATGTGAGGCATCTTTTAAACTACGATTTAATTTTCTGTAACGTTTCATTTTCTTGATTTCAGTTTGTCTGTACCCGTTCTGAAACTATTATTTAAAGGAAACTTTGTCTAACAGAGGTGAGGAGACATCAGGCTGAACAACGAGAGGAAGTGGCTGCTGAAGAAATGTCCGAGTTTCTGGAAACAACAGATGCAGATTATAAAGAGGAACAATCTCGTTTAAAGGACAAACTGCAACACAACAAAACCCAAGGTGCTGTTTTCAACCCAAACGTTCTGCGTCACAGATCAGGTTTGTATCTAAACAGCTTTTCAGTGATGATTTTAGTTGGAATTGCGATTTGTCCAGGGTGTCCCCCGCCCCTCGCACAGGATTGCTGGACATGGGCACCGGCGAACCCCGTGACCAAATGGAAGAAGCCGGTAAAAGATAATGGATGGATGAATGGATGGATGGATGATTTTAGTTGCAGTTTCACAGATTAATGTTTCCGTCCCTGGGATGGATTTCTGTCATTCTGAACGTTTTTTCTTTTTCTCCTTTTTTCTGTTAGGTGAGATATCAGTAAAATATAATGTGAACGCACAAAAAGTATGAAAAGTAAAAATAAGGATATAAGAATTGAAATAATAGGGTTATATAATGAATAAAATATATAATTTATAAATCAAGTACAAACCGGATTCCAAAAAATTTGGGACACTTATCAGGGACGTGCAGAGCCCACTAAAGGGGCAGGTGCTCAAAAAAAGGGGCACACATCTAACCGCATTTTAGGACAGGGGCGGCCGTGGCACAGTGGTAATGGCAGTTGACCCCGGATCGGAAGGTTGGAGGTTCGAATCCCGCATCCGCCCACCATGTGTTGTTGTGTCCCTGTGCAAGACACTTAACCCCAAATTGCTCCCGGTAGGTCCGGATGGCGCCTTGCAAGGCAGGCTACCACTACCGGTGTATGAATGGATGGGTGGATGGTTGGTATTGTAAAGCGCTTTGGGGCTCCTCACAGGGGGCTGGAA
Organism: Garcialebias charrua; assembly: GCA_038048925.1. Lineage (NCBI taxonomy): Eukaryota > Metazoa > Chordata > Actinopteri > Cyprinodontiformes > Rivulidae > Garcialebias > Garcialebias charrua. Next base: position 6,680 of record JBBPBX010109460.1, on the reverse strand, counting down.
AGTGCTATACTGTATAAATAAGCTCCATTTACCATTAACAAAGTCACATAGCTTTCAGAGTTTAATGAACATGGAGCGTTTAGGCATCGTGCAGCATTCAAAAAGTCCGTGGGCCTCCCCCCTGCACATGGTGCCCAAGGCAGACGGCAAATGGCGACCATGTGGGGATTTCCGCCGCCTTAATAACATCACAGAAAACGATCGTTATCCCATCCCCCACATCCAGGATTTTTCAGTTCACCTGGCTGGGACATCCATTTTTTCTAAAGTAGATTTAGTACGGGGATACCACCAGGTTCCTGTGCATGTGGAGGATTAGGGATGTCCCGATCCGATCACATGATCGGAAATCTGTCCCGATCACGTGATTTCAGACTCGACTTGAATCGGGCGTTACACACCGATCAGGGATCGGATATATATGTGCATATTTATTCTAAACACAAACGGGAATATTATATTAACTGTGCGTTGTGTTACAGAGTCAAATTGTCTCGGAACAAAACGTGCACAATATTTTTGCAGCAGTGCCTGCCGTAAAGCAGTGACTGTCGTAAAAAAGAAGCGGAACGCGGCATTAGCTTGAAGTGGAGGCAGCGATGTCTGTCGTGTGGAGATATTTTAAAGTGGATGACTGCGTTTGCAAACTGTGAGATATGTAAAGTTCGTCAAGAGGAGGTAAGGAAAAGGCTGCATTTTACACAACAAACCTGATTAGGCACATCAGAAACAAACACCCGACATAATACACAGAGTTTAACCAGACAACCCAGCCGAAGACGAGCCAGCTCACGCTGCAAGAGACTTTATATTTTATATTTATCTCATAAAGAAAAACATACACTTCCTTCTGTGAAGCCACAGGAGGAGAGTTAAGGAGTGCTGTTCAGAAAAGCATGTTACTAGCCTTATTTTATAAAACTGACACTTTAAGTTTCTTATTTGTTTACATGCCTGCTCAGTATTTTAAGTTGAGCTGCTTATTTTAAATTAGACATTTTTATTTCATACTGTTGCACTAAACTTCATTGTGAAGAATTTATTTCTTATTACTTGATTGTTCAAGCTACCTCACAGCCTTATTTTATAACACTGACACTAATGCCTCTTTTCCACCGCTCGGCTCGGCTCGGGTTGGATCGGCTCAGGTCGGCTCAGTTCGGGTCGGGTCACATCTATGTTCTGTTTCCACAGCTTTTTTGTACCCCTTCTGTGGGCGGGGTCCAGAATCCTACTCGTCTTACCACATGGTGGCAGTAGTGTTCCTCAAGCTATTTACTACAGTACTAGCCACCACTAGAAGAAGAACACAATAAAGACTTTGTTTCACATATTATCAATTCTATCAAAAACCACAAAGCTGATATTTTTCAAAAAAATCTAGTGTGATCACAACATGTTCATATACGAAATGTATCCTGTTGGAGTTATTTGAAATAAAATTCAATGTTTTATAGACATAAATGTGTCAACCTACGTCCATTATTTTCTACTTTGTTTCACATATTATCAATTCTATCAAAAACCACAAAGCTGATATTTTTCAAAAAAATCTAGTGTGATCACATCATGTTCATATACGAAATGTATCCTGTTGGAGTTATTTGAAATAAAATTCAATGTTTTATAGACATAAATGTGTCAACCTACGTCCATTATTTTCTACTTTGTTTCACATATTATCAATTCTATCAAAAACCACAAAGCTGATATTTTTCAAAAAAATCTAGTGTGATCACATCATGTTCATATACGAAATGTATCCTGTTGGAGTTATTTGAAATAAAATTCAATGTTTTATAGACATAAATGTGTCAACCTACGTCCATTATTTTCTACTTTGTTTCACATATTATCAATTCTATCAAAAACCACAAAGCTGATATTTTTCAAAAAAATCTAGTGTGATCACAACATATTCATACACGAAATGTATCCTGTTGGAGTTATTTGAAATAAAATTCGAATTTTTATAATTTATTTTCGTTGTGCAAACACAGGTTTTGGAAAAAGTCAAAGCGAAACTACTTTAAATGCAGCACATTTGACCATACGTGACAATATTAAAGCGTGGTTAAGCTCAGGAGCCCTCGTACTATTAAAGTCAGCTATGAAATATATTTTATATCTGTTCATTGAGCTACATTTAAAGACATAAAGCCGCCCGCGCGCCGCGTGTTACTCGTGGCGAAACTACTTTTTAAAATCGTGCAGTTTTGAGCAGTACGTGATTTTATTAAGGACACGTTCAGCTGAAGACCCATCTTTGCTATAAATTTAAAAAATAACAATTGTTTTTACCGTGTTATTCATGTAAAAGTCCTGCCGTGGTAGCTTCCCTCGCTTCCGTAAAAACAGCTCTCGTCTCCTCCTCCCTCCTTCCGGAGCGGGTGAGCTCGCTTCAGTACACCTCTGAAAGCAGCCCGAAAATCTCAGGAAATCTCGCGCGGCTCCGCTCGGAATAGCCGGTGGGAAAGGATGAAAGGGGGTCTCTGCGACGCACATATGACGTAACATCCGACCCGAGCCGACCGGTGGAAAAGGGGCATAAGTTTATTTGTTTACATGCCTGCTGAGTATTTTAAGTTGAGCTGCTTATTTTAAATTATACATTTTTATTTCATACTGTTGCACTAAACTTCAATGTTGTAAGGGGTTATGAGGAGGTCAATATTAATACTGACCTCTTTACCTTAATTAATTTACTTATTCAGATTGAATAGTAAATTCACGGATTCTGTTCTTTTTCAGTTTACCCAATATTTCTGTGATCTTTATGATGGATAAATACACAAAGCCATTAAGTGACAAAGACGTTAACTTAGTTTGATATGTCAAAGAGACACTATCATTTATTTAAAATAAATCAACTAAATTAACACCATTACACTTGATTGACATGATTTCACTTTCTTTCAAATTAATACGTCAGCACACTTAAATTTAACACAACAGACTTCAATATTGGATGTTAACATATTTAGTCTGTGGGCTCTTCAGCTTAAAATAGTTTCCAGCTTAGAATTGAGGGAAAAAGATAGGAGGAAAGATTTAAGAAGAATTGGGAGGTTAAGAGAGGAAGTTTATCTTGCATTTATGAAACCAGATGACACTCTTCCGTACGCGTCCAGCTAAGATATCATCACACCTCCAGCAAGCAAACAGCTGCTCCTTTACCTTAAGACGTCCGCCTTGGTTCTGGTAAAGAGCTGTGGTCAACTTTAGACTGACGAGTCGTCGGTCCCGCAAGTCCAAGCTGGACTCCACGCGTGTTTACCTTGTCGGTGTCGGTGATACTCGCTTTCGTCGGCAGAAGTCGTGACAGTCGTGGCTTCTTGGCTCAAGATAATTTATTCCAGGAAGGAATAACAAAGTTTTTGTGAATGTGAAGAATAAAAAAAAAAAATCTTATTACTTGATTGTTCAATCTACCTCACAGAAGTACTCTGTTAAATGTTAAGGTAAATAAAATAAAAATTAAGGGACATCTGGATCTTTTTTTTTTTTTTCATTTTAAAAATGTATTTTAGAAGTATCGGATCGGGACTCGATATCGGCCAATACTCAAATTAAAGGACTCGGACTCGGGGTCAGAAAAACCTGATCGGGACATCCCTATGGAGGATGTCCCTAAGACCGCTGTTATCACTCCGTTCGGCCTTTTCGAGTTTTTACGCATGCCTTTTGGTCTTAAAGGTGCAACCCAAACGTTCCAGCGGTTGATGGATTCGGTCTTAAGGGGATTGTCCTTCGTGTTTGTGTACTTGGACGACATCCTTGTGGCTAGCAGCTCGGCTGAACAGCACATGTCCCACCTTCGTGAGGTTTTTCAGCACCTAGCAACACATGGCCTGATTGTAAACGCAGCAAAATGACAGTTCGGGTTGCCAGTCATTGATTTTTTGGGCCACCGCATTTCTGCCAGTGGTGCTGTCCCGTTACCAAACAAAGTGCAGGCGGTGTCCAATTTTCCACAGCCCTAGTCTGTTAAAGCGCTACAAGAATTTTTGGGGATGGTTAATTTCTACAACCGTTTCCTCCCCAGGGCAGCACAACTGCTGCGATCGCTCTATGGAGCGCTAAAAAAGAAAAAGCCCAACGACAGTGTTGACTGGACATCAGAACGCCTACAGGCATTTGGTGATGCTAAAACTGCATTGGCCACCGTTGCCCTTTTGGCCCATCCATCCCCAGCGGTGCAAATAGCTTTGACAACAGACGCATCTGATGTTACAGTGGGGGCTGTGTTGGAACAGCAGGTTTCTGGGGTTTGGCAACCGCTTGCATTTTTCAGCCGTACGCTGCGGGACAATGAGCTTAAATACAGCGTTTTTGACAGGGAGTTGCTGGCGCTTTACCTGGCTACACGCCATTTTAGGTTTTTCCTGGAGGGCCGCCAGTTCACTGCATACGTTGACCACAAACCCTTGGTGTTTGCTATGTCAAAAAGTTCTGACCCCTGGTCTGCTCGCCAGCAACGCCACCTCGCGGCGGTGTCTGAATTTACTACGGACATTCAGCATGTGGCTGGCAAATCCAACGTGGTGGCCGACTGTCTCTCCCGGGTGCTGATCTCTCCCGTGTACGTTGGCATCGATTTTTCTGCTATGGCTACGGACCAACGTAGCGACGCAGAAATACTCGAGCTCCAGTCCGGGCCCACGGGCCTCGAGTTGGAGGAACGGCAGGTGAATGACGGGGGTCCTCTCCTGCTCTGTGACATTTCTACTGGCAGGCCCCGCCCTCTGGTTCCAGTTTCATGGCGACGCCACGTTTTTGACTCTTTACATTCCCTTTGTAACAATCTCCCTTTTAAACGTGAGCTTGTACACGCTCAAGAGAGTTCTTTTAACTATTTTTGAATGTAATCAGGAAACTGAGTATAACACTAGACCGTCATAAATAAACATTATAGAAAAAATGAATAAATAAATAAATGTGGACACGTCAACTTCAGGGTGCCGTAGAGCGTGGCTGTATTAATCAAACAAAAATCAGCTGTTCCAATTGTGATTCAAACATAATTAGTTACACAAAAGCACATTTACATTAACATAATAAAGTTTCTGAAAAAGTTCAAGTCCCCATAAACTTCCCCCAGAGAGATCTCTCGTTAATTATAATAAATTGTCCCATGAAAAAAAAGTCGGCCGTTAGTCACTCAAAAAATATTCAAAAATGAAAGACTCGTTGGGGCCCATATGATCCTCCAGTCTCTCACAGCGACAGGAAGAGGATAAAACAAATGATAAGGAAATGTCTCACCGGGTTTGTGTCTGTCCCAGCTGTTTCCTTCTTTCAACCTGGAGCGCTCTCCTCCAAACTCGCTCCAGGGAATCCGGACCGATCCTTCCCAGGGTGTCACTTTAGTCAATCTGTGAAAGTCTTCTCCTTCCCTCCTGAGTTGGGTCTAACTTCAGCATGAAGCCCAACTACAGATGTCCTGTGTTGATTCGGGAGCTCCACCGGTCCGTGCGCTGCTACTCTGCACGCGTCTTCACCTGCCACACCTCTCTGCAGCGCTCAAACCCTTGTCCTTTTATCAGCTCCGGTAAAGCTGTGAGTCACGTGACCCAGATAATTTTCCCAGTGGATACTTTTGAGACTGAAACACACAACTACAAGACATTCTTGTATTTATATTAACACAAACATTTTATTTATGTTCCCTTTATTTAGGACCAAGGTAAACCTTTTTTTTTCTCTTCACAAATACAGTCATTTAGTGTGATGTCACAGATCCCCCCCCCCCTGCCGGAGGCACCTGGACCTGAACTCCATAATAGGGTTTTAGATTCACCACATTAACTGTATCTATTTTTTTATTCTGGTCTGTCCACTGTATCTGGTAATTCACAGGACCTAATTGTTTCCTCACAACAGCTGGACCTGACCATCTAGGCGCTAGCTTTGAGGAAAATCTGTCAGAGGCTTTGGAGAGAGGATGGGACCGAACCCAGACTAAGTCTCCCGGCAAGAGCTGTACACTTCTCCTACGGGCATTATAATACTTAGCTTGTCGGGCCTGGTTCAACCCTATCTTCCGCTTAACCTGTTCAATCATTTCTTTGTGTCTATCCAGGAATTTATAGTGTGTCTGCTGAGGACTAGGAGAGTGGCCAATGATTCTCTCCAATGGACCTTTGAGAGGTTGACCAAGAGTAAGCTCGGCCGGCGACTTTCCAGTTGTCTCATGCTGTGCAGCGTTGATGGCAAACCTAAACTCTTGGATCCAATTATCCCAGTTGATATGGTGTTCTCCCACAAAGGAGGATATCATTGTTTTGATTGTTCTATTTGACCGTTCAGTAAGATTGGCTTGGGGATGATAGCTTGTAGTGAACTTTTGAATCACACCCCAAGTGCGACAGAGATTTTCCATCTCGTGGCTCGTAAATTGAGGGCCACGATCTGATACCAGCTCTCGAGGAACACCAAAACGGGTAAATATTTCATTCTTTAAGATGCTGGTAATTTTCTGAGCTTTGCTGTCTTTCAGTGGAAACATTTCTACCCACTTAGTGAAATAGTCCACGATTACCAACAGGTATTTGTTTCCCTTCTTGCTTCGGGGAAGAGGACCCATCAAGTCAATGCCGATCTTTTCCCATGCTTCGGTCACTGTAGTAGGCTGCATGAGCCCCGCTGGCTTCTGATTGTCCGGTTTATATTTTTGGCAG
>JBBPBX010109458.1:0-11007 GCA_038048925.1 Garcialebias charrua | reverse complement strand
ATATATATATATATATAGATATATAGATATATATATATATATATAGATATATATATATATATATATATATAGATATATATAGATAGATATATATATATATATATATATATATATATACATATATAGATAGATATATATATACATATATAGATATACAGTATATATATAGTATATACTGTATACTGTAGTTATAAATATAGTTATTTTTTTATATAGATACCTATATTTATAACTATATATATATATATAGTATATATACATATAGATACCTATATTTATAACTATATATATATATATATATATTATATATATACACAAATGAAAGAGTGGAGATCAGGTGGTTCTCTATGGACTTTAGATGTTTGGACAAGCTGACAATCTGGAGAAGCTCCACATATTTATTGACCTGACCCACTTAAGTGAAGACCAGATCAGTCACCTGGGCCCTGCTTGCTGTTCTGTTGCCCTGAAGGCTGCAGGTTAGGAAGAATTTGGAGTTAATTAAGTTCTGTTTAATTTCTGTCCAGTTTTATTAAAAAGTTATTTAAATCAAACTAAGTACACAACAGAGTATTTAACATCAGGGTGGATGCTCAGTGCTTTATTTATGGTTATTTAAGTGCGTTATGTAACGGTTTGATGATCCTTGTCACATATTTATTTAGGTTTTTTGTGTATTTATTGTCTAAATAAATAAATAAAAAAGATTTTGTCGCTGTGTTCTTTCAAATAGAAAATTATTTCACTGCATGTTCATGAAGAATCATCAATTTAAATGTTTGCATGAAAACAGGGTGACTATGAGAACTGTTTGTTTTCATCAACTCCCCCTGTGAGCATCGAATCTCATTATGTAACAAAACCAGAATATGAACAAGTCCAGCTGGAGTGCATCAACCCAGGTTTGACTCTTCTCAAGAGCTGAGTGTCCCCAGCAGCACGCAGCTGTTTTCCTCTTCTTCGGACCGTAGGTCTCTGGGTGTAAATTCCTCGTCTGAAGACCATCGAGAATGTTTCAAAACGATGCGTAACACAGATAAAATGTCACACACTGCAGCAAAGTATTATAACATAACTTATTGAAAGGGTTATACATAATTTACGATACTTTATTACAAATACGCAAAGATTTGAGAAGGAAATAGTCGATCGGGTGACTGCGCCGACGCCATCTTAGAACTGTGTTTACAATGCATGCGCGTTCACGAGACAGGCCAAGCTGTGGAGGAGGAGCTAAGGAGGCGGAGTTGCAGGTCAGCCAGAGTGCAAGGGGGAGGAGGGAGAAGGGTTTCTGCTCGAAAATTTCCTAAGTTTCAGGGCTTTACAGAAACTGCAGACCGTGCCTTTAATAACGTATCTATTTAACAATTTATTAACCATATAAGAGGAGCCTTATTGTAAAATGGTACCAAACAAACTTAATGACAATAACTGTTGGATGTCCGGCCCCTGAGCTCTTGGCTTTCAGTAACCGTGCCCCCCTGAGCAGTTTATTGAACAGCCCTGCTCTAAGCACCAACTCATCTTGCGAGATTTGACTGCACTCCATGAGATTGCACATGTCATCGACGATAACCTTGTCACAACGTTTTGTGCGATCTGGATATGTGTGGTCACCTGCTAAGATTTAGATGAATATAATGTTATGATGAGAAATGACAGAGTTGATATGCATTACTTCAAGAAATGCTAGGCCTGCAATTGAATCATGTTCAACCACTCTGTGAACTGTGTGGAAACATGAAGTGGGAAGTTGCCGTGAGCGGCGTCAGTGTGTGGATGAATCACGGAACAGTCTCCAGGGTTGCACAGGACTGCGTTTGTTTCGGCCCTTTCCGCCCCGACTCCCCCTGCTCCAATAACACACTCACTGAGCACACGCATTCACGGACACACAAAAACGCCAGCGTTCACTGTTTACACGTGCAGCCAGCCCAAGATAGACAATGTGTGTCCTTTTCCACAGTGGCAGAATCTGGAAAACAAGTCTAAATGGAGGCAACTGTTTGTTTCTTTCATTTTTGTTTGTCTAACGGTAATAAATGGAGGCATTATCAAACGGTATTAAGATAAAAACCCTGCCAGTTTGTCAGAAGGAGCTTTCATCTGTTGTGTGATTGTGTTATAAAAATATGGTGCAGCAATTTTACCACGCCTCACGAAGCCTTTTTTTTTTTTGCACAGATTGAAATTAAGAAAAAAAACAGCAAAAGACACGGTGGCTGAGAATAAAAGGAGAAAAGACAAAGGATGAAAAGAGACGATCTACCTCCTCCAGACAGACAAACGCTTACAGAGCATGAAACAGACTCAAGGCGTAACTAAGCCTTTGGCTCTGTGATCGAAGCCTTGAAAAGGAAAATAGAAATGTGTCTACAGTTTTTAATTTAATAATTTTTTCCGTTTTGTTCCTGCTGGCTCCATCTGCCTCTAAGCCCTCATTTTCATTCATTCAACCTTTATTTAGTCAGGTTAATCTCATTGAGCCTCGAGGACTCATTTACAAGAGCGACCTGCTACAAACTAAAGAATGATGACAACAGTAACAGTAGAAATTTCCTTAAACAATCAACAATAGACAAACATAAGAGAGAAATACAGATTATTATTATATATATATATATATTTTTACAAATTAAAACAAAATATCAAAGTATCAAAACATTATAAGGTAGATGTAGAAAATCAGAAACAGGAACATATCTGCATTGGTTTTTGCCAGGATTCCAACAGATCCTTAAAACCATTTAGAGAGGCCAAGGCCGAGAGCTTGAAGTCTTTTTGTAAGATATTCCAGGAAGCAGGAGCCGAGTAGGAGAAGGCCCTTTTACCATACCATACCATACCATTTTATTTATAAAGCACTTTAAACAGGAACAAGTCCACACCAAAGTGCTGGACAAACAAACACGCAACAGGCAACACAGACAATGAAGTACAACACGAAAAACATAAAAACATTGCAGATCATAAATCAAACGATCCAATACAAATCAGCTGGCATTGAAAGCAATGGAGTAGTAGTGAGTTTTTAACCGGGATTTGAAAACCGAGAGGGAGGGGGCCTGTTTGATGAGCAGCGGTAACTCGTTCCAGAGTCTTGGGCCTGCTACAGAGAACGCCCTGTCACCCCTGCGCTTAAGGCGAGTTTCTGGAACTATTAAGAGTACCTGATCCTCTGACCTCAAAGCACGTGGAGGGACATATGGGTGTATCAGATCCGAGAGATAGGCGGGGGCGAGACTGTTCAGCGATTTGTAGACATACATGAGAATTTTGAATTGGATTCGAAGATGAACCGGTAGCCAGTGAAGGGAGGCCAAGACTGGTGTAATGTGCTCTCTTTTGCGTGTGCTCTTTTGCCATGTTCAGTCCTCACTGACCGAACACTGCAGGTAATCATGTCCTGAGAGCGTACGCTGTAGCTGCACTCACGCAAAGGCATGTAGGAGGAGATGTATGAGGGCAGCAGACCAAGAAGTGATTTAAAGATGAAAATGTACTAGTAGAAGAGTCTGCGTGAGGTTAAAGATGTCCAATTAACCAGTGAATTTTTTTCATTCAACCTTTATTTGGTCAGGTAAATCTTTTGAACCTCATGGGCTCATTTACGAAAGCGACCTGCTAAAACTAAAGAACAATGAACAGCAATGGTAGAATTTCCTTAAACAATAAACAAACAAACAATAAACAATAGAAAACAAAAGAGAGAGAAAATATATATATATATATATATATATATATATATATATATATATATATATATATATATATATATATATATATATATATATATATATATATACATTCCTCCTTTTAACAAAGTATCAAAAAACTAGCAAAACATTATAAGGTATATGTATAAAATCAAAGACAGGAACAAATCTGCATTGGTTTTTGCCAGGATTCCAACAGATTCTGAAAACCATTTAGAGAAGTCAAGGTCGAGAGCTTCAGATCTTTTTGTAAGATATTCCATGAAGCAGGAGCAGAGTAGGAGAAGGCCCTTTTTCCAAGTTCAGTCCTCACTGACGGAACACTGCAGGTAATCATGTCCTGAGAGCGCACGCTGTAGCTGCACTCACGCAAAGACATGTAGGAGGAGATGTATGAGGGCAGCAGACCAAGAAGTGATTTGAAGATGAAAATGTACCAGTGGAAGAGTCTGCGTGAGGTTAATGATGTCCAGTTAACCAGTGAATACAGGGTGCAGTGGTGGGTACGATAATCACAACCAGTTATGAATCTTAGTGCACCATGATAGACAACATCCAACATCCGCAGGGTGCTTGTAGGAGCATTCATGTAGAGAATGTCACCGTAATCAATGGAGGGAAGGAAAGTCACAGATACAAGGCGTTTCCTAACATTCAGTGTTAGACATGATCTGTTTCTGAAAAAGAAACCCAGTTTAACTTTCAGTTTCTTCACTAGGTTTTCCACGTGGAGTTTAAAAGAGAGATGTGAATCGATCAGGATACCCAGATATTTATAGGAATCAACAAACTCAATAGGGACACCATTTGAAGATAAAATCAGAGGAGGATCTGCTGGAACCGCCTTCCTATTTGAAAAAAACATCCCTTTTGTTTTATCAGCATTTAGGACAAGTTTGAGACGGAACAAATCTGACTGGATGATGTCAAAAGCGGATTGCAGTAACTGGAAAGCCTTAGCTACTGTTTTAGCTCGGCAATAAACAACTGTATCATCAGCATAGAAATGTAAGGATGCATCAGGGATGCAGTGACCTACATTAGCTATGTAGATTGTAAAGAGAGTGGGTCCTAAAACTGAGCCTTGTGGTACACCATTTTTAACTGTTAAATAGCTGGAAAAAGTACCGTTATGTTGAACACATTGCCTCCGATTGGAAAGATAGTTAGAAAACCAACCGATGGTGTGATCAGAGAAACCGATTTCTGAGAGCTTATGACACAGGATGTTATGATCCACAGTGTCAAAAGCTTTAGACAGGTCTAAGAAAAGTGCAGCACAATAGTCCTTAGCATCCAATGCTTCAACAACATCATTCAGAACCTTCAGAGAAGCAGTTGTTGTGCTGTGTTTTTTCCTGAAACCAGATTGATGAAGAGGTAAGATGTTAAATGAGTCCAGATAGTTTTTGATCTGAGAGTTTATCAGTTTTTCTAGAACCTTGGCTAAGATGCAGAGTTTAGAGATCGGTCGATAATTGTTCAATGAGGTGGGGTCACCTCCCTTCAGCAAAGGAAGAACAAAGGCTGTTTTCCAAGCATCCGGAATGGTGTTTTGGCTTATGGACAGATTAAAGATGTGGGTCACAGGGACTGTGATGATATGAGCAGCCAGCCTTAAGAAGTAAGGTGGAAGTTCATCTGGACCTGCAGATTTTTTAGGATCAAGATCATTTAACAGTTTATTTACCTCACTGACTGAGAACGGAGAAAAAGAGAAGGTGTGATTAACAGATGGTTGACTTGTAGGAGGGATTTGATTTGTAGAAGTTTGATTATTAGATAAAGTGGCTGATTTTCCGTTTGTAACTGTGTCAAATAATGAACTAGAAGCAACAAAATGTTTATTGAAACAGTTCAGGATCTCGTGCTTATTTGACACAGGAACAGAGTCAACAAGAAATTGTGATGGGAGGTCAGATGATGATTGGGGGGTGCCTGAGAGAGATTTGATGGTTTTCCAGAATTTTTTAGGATCGTTTAGATTTTTGGAGGTCTGAGATAAGAAGTAGTTACGTTTTGCGGCTTTGATGGCAGTTGTACATTTATTCCTTAGCTGCCGAAATTTCAACCAATCAGTGTCTGAGTGTGATTTTCTCGCTGCGGCCCAAAGATGATCTCTCCAGTGCAGGAGATCAGCTAGTTCAGGAGTAAACCAGGGGCTGTCACGGCTCTTTATCCTGAACTGCCGGAAAGGTGCGTGTTTGTTTACAAAGAGAATGAAACTATCGTGAAAATAGTTCCAAGCGGTGTTCACGTCATTGATTTGTAGGATACGTTGCCAATCAAAGAGGGATAGATCCCAAAGGAATGACTGTTCACTGAAACGTTTCAAATCCCTTTTTTGAATTATTCTGGGCTTAGCAGGTGGAAGTTTAGTAGATCTAAGAGCTGCTATTACGGAATGATCACTCAAAACGTTGGCAAATACACCTATACCAGGAAATTTGTGAGGTGCATTTGTGAAAAACAGATCTAAGATAGAAGATTTTTCGGGACATTTTATGTTTGGTCTGGTAGGAGAATCGATAAGTTGTGTTAGATTGAGAGATAGGCAACATTCCTTGAATTTATCACAGAGGGGGGTCGACTTATTCCAATCAATGTTGAAATCTCCAGCCAAAACAATCTCATTGTGTTTTAAATTTCCTATGAATTCAGTCAGGGAGGACAGAGCTTCAGGTGTTGCGGAGGGGGGACGATAACAACCAACAACAGTTAAGGGCTGACCTCCTTTCAAAGTGATGTTCACAGCTAAAGCCTCAAACTGGTTTGCGATTGTTTTTTTAGATGCAATCCTGGCAGCCAAAGAATCTCTGATGTAAATAGCGACTCCACCTCCCCTTGTATTACGATCACAAGCGGTCCAAGCCGGAACAAAGACAAATAACAATCTGGCCTCAAGATAGTTCCCCCTTGTTGAGAGACTGTTTTGAGAGGACAAACTGGTCTGTTTTCAGGGAAGCAGCTACTGATGGAAGTTCAGTGGACATGGAACTGTATGCTTCCTCAGTCCTGGGTTACATCAGTACATGCTCTGAGAATGTATCCATAAAAAAATATGTGAAATCCTACCCAAACCGGAAACCCTGGTTAAATAGAGAAGTTCACGCCTTGTTAGCAGCCAGAGACACTGCATTCAAGTCAGGAGATAAAGTGGAGCTGAGGAAAAGCAGGAATGAACTGAAGGATGGCATTAAGAAGGCCAAGGCCACGTATGCACAGAGGATCGAGGGACAGTTCACCTCACAAGACCCACGGAGCATGTGGAAGGGTATTAAATGCATAACAGATTACAAAGGCAAAAACAAACAATGCCCCAGGGACCCATCTCTGCCTGATGCCCTCAATAAGTTTTATGCACGTTTTGATGATCCAAACAGACCTGCTAGCACCAGACTCACCTCATCACCAGATGAAGAGCATCTCAGGGTGTCCGCAGCAGAAGTGAGAGGCAGTCTCAGAAAGATTAATCCTCATAAAGCAACCGGACCAGACAACATCCCAGGGAAAGTTCTGAAGGAATGTGCGGACCAGCTCTGTGAGGTGCTGGCTGACATCTTCACCACCTCACTTGCACTGGAGTTAGTTCCCACCTGCCTGAAGACCGCGACCATCATCCCAGTCCCAAAGAGCTCCACAGTGACTGGTCTGAATGACTATAGACCGGTGGCCCTCACCCCGATAGTCGCTAAATGTTTTGAGAAACTGGTCATGTCCCACATCAAGGCAACCGTCAACATCAATGAGGACCCTCATCAATACGCATACCGTGAGAACCGATCAACAGAGGACGCCATTTCTTCCGTGGTCCACACTGCTCTCACCCACCTGGATCAGAAAGACTCATACGTGCGTCTGCTCTTTGTGGACTTCACATCTGCCTTCAACACCATGATCCCCCAAACTCTGATAGACAAACTATCTACACTTGGACTAAGCCCCTCTATTTGTAACTGGGTACTAGACTTCTTAACAGACAGACCACAGTCCGTGAAGATCCACAACTTCTCCTCCTCCACCATAACCCTTAGCACTGGCTCTCCTCAGGGATGTGTGCTGAGCCCCCTTCTGTTCACTCTGCTCACATATGATTGTACAGCCACACTTCCAGGCTGTCATATTGTTAAGTTTGCAGATGATACAGCGGTGGTGGGATGCATTACAAACAATGATGAGTCCAGCTACAGACAGGAGGTGGAACACCTGGAGAGCTGGTGCAAAGAGAACAATCTTCACATGAATGTGAAGAAGACAAAGGAGATGATTGTGGACTTCAGAAGGAACAAACACACCCATGCCCCACTGAAAATAGGTGGGTCTGCAGTGGAAGTGGTCTCCAGCTACAAATACTTGGGTGTACACATGAATGATAACCTCAGCTGGAGCAACAACACCACCAGCCTGATCAAGAAAGGTCATCAGAGACTCTACTTCCTCAGACGGCTGAGACGAGCTGGTCTGAGCAGCCCAGTCCTCACCTCCTTCTACAGGTGTGCAGTGGAGAGCATCCTGTGCTCCAGCATCAACGTGTGGCATGGAGGCTGCACAGTTGAAGAGAGGAAAGCTCTGCAGAGAGTGGTGAAGGCTGCACAGAAGTCTGTTGGAGTCAGTCTCCCCACCATCACAGACATTTACACCTCCAGATGCAGGAAAAGAGCCACCTGCATCATGAAAGACCTCACTCACCCAGCACACTCACTCTTTGCCCCACTCCCCTCAGGACGGAGGTTGAGGAGCATCAAATGTAGAACCACTAGACTGAGGAACAGCTTCTACCCTGAGGCTGTTAGACTCATGAATAAATAAAAAAATAAAAATAAAAAATAAACACTGCAAAATATCACATCATGCTGATGCTGATCTGTTTTCTTGTTGCTGTATTCATCTGTGACCATCTGCTCATACAAACTCATGTTCGTGCTGCTGTTTATTCCCACTATATTAGGCTTAGTGTATTACTAGTTGATGCTTTTCTTAGTTAGTTCTAGATGTTATTACTGTTTTTCTCTTTCATTGTTGTTGGATGTAACTGGGACCTCGTGTACATAATCTCGTTTTCATCTCATGTACCACATGCGGTGCAAATGACAATAAAGACTCTCTGACTCTGACTCTGACAACGATAGATCTTAAATTCATTGATAGCCAAGTCATTTTTCAAAACAGAATTGTTGAGCCAAGTTTCAGAGATAACGATCACATCTGCCCCAGAAGAAGTGATTAGGATTTTCAAATAGGGTGCAGTGGTGGGTACGATAATCACAACCAGTTATGAATCTTAGTGCACCATGATAGACAGCATCCAACATCTGCAGGGTTCTTGTAGGAGCGTTCATGTAGAATGTCACCGTAATCAATGGAGGGAAGGAAAGTCACAGATACAAGGCGTTTCCTAGCATTCAGTGTTAGACATGATCTGTTTCTGAAAAAGAAACCCAGTTTAACTTTCAGTTTCTTCACTAGGTTTTCCACGTGGAGTTTAAAAGAGAGATGCGAATCGACCAGGATACCCAAATATTTATAGGAATCAACAAACTCAATAGGGACACCATTTGAGGATAAAATCAGAGGAAGAACTGCTGGGACCGACTTCCTATTTGAAAAAAGCATCCCTTTGGTTTTGTAGCATTTAGGACCATTTAGGACGAGTTTGAGATGGAACAAATCTGACTGGATGATGTCAAAAGTGGATTGCAAAAACTGGAAAGCCTTAGCAACTGTTTTAGCTAGACAGTAAACAACTGTGTCATCAGCATAGAAATGTAAAGATGCCTCAGGGATGCTCTGACCTACATTACCTATGTAGATTGTAAAGAGAGTTGTTCCTAACGCCAAAATTACACCACACGCGTTACGGCTCCGCCCCGCTCCGGTCCGACTTCCGCAGCAAATACGCACCCATTATAATCAATGACAGAATTTACACTGGCTCCGCACGCGGCGGCGAGCGGAGAGCGGACGGCAGTCCGTCAAAATTAGAAATTTTTCTATTTCTGCCGGACGCCGGAGCTGTGCGGAGTCAACTTTTGAAGATTACGTCGCACCAACAGGAAAAGGAACGAGCACAACTTCCGTATTTACAAAATAAAATCACCACGGGCGGACTTAATCCTAGCTCTATACGGATTTATTTGTACAAAAATGCTTTCAAACTATCATTTATGACTACGCCTACAAACGCAATACAATAAATAAATAAATAAAGTATTTTATTCTGAAATGTAATACATCACTTCCTGTTGCTCAAACCATGTCCTGTCGCTCATTTACGAGAGAAGATCAAGGCAGCAGTCTCTACTGTTGTTCTCCTTCTTCCACCGAATGAATTGTTTTGTTCTGACTTACTTATTTATCACTTGATTTATCGCGCGATCCCGCAAATCCCGCGCATGCGTCTAGGAGCGGCGCATGCAGGCGGACCTGAGCTGAGCGGAGGAAGTGGAAATTGGAGTTTGAGACGCTCAGCTGCGACCTGCGGAGCGGAGCGGACCGTATGTAGTGTAATTTTGGGGTAAGACTGAGCCTTGTGGCACACCATTTTTAACTGTTAACTGGAAGAAGTACCGTTATGTTGAACACATTGTCTCCGATCGGAAAGATAATTAGAAAACCAACCAATGGTGTGATCTGAGAAACTGATTTCTGAGAGCTTATGACACAAGATGTTATGATCCACAGTGTCAAAAGCTTTAGACAGGTCTAAGAAAAGTGCAGCACAATAATCCTTAGCATCCAATGCTTCAACAACGTCATTAAGAACCTTCAGTGAAGCAGTCGTTGTGCTGTGTTGTTTCCTGAAACCAGATTGATGGAGAGGTAAGATGTTAAATGAGTCCAGATAATTTTTGATTTGAGAGTTTATCAGTTTTTCTAGAACCTTGGCTAAAATGCAGAGTTTAGAGATCGGTCGATAGTTGCTCAGTGAGGTGGGGTCACCTCCCTTCAGCAAAGGAAGAACAAAAGCTGTTCCCTTATCAGTCAGTGCACTCGGTGCAACACATTAGCTATGGGAATAGCCTATATGCCACGGACTTCCGTTCCAGCACTTCCGCATTCATGACACGGTCGGCGCACTTCCGGTTTGCAGTCAACATGGTGTTAGCGATGGCGTTCTTCACGAGATCTCTGCAGGACTTGCCGACAGTCACTGTTTTTAATGTCTACAGAATAATTCAGACCTTTTCTAAAGCGCCCACATCTAAGAAGGATAAAGGATTTAAGCTTTATGTGTCCAACTACATAAATAAATATGAAGGTAAGTTAGGGCTGGACGATATGGCCAAATTTT
>JBBPBX010109457.1:0-11007 GCA_038048925.1 Garcialebias charrua | reverse complement strand
TGAGCATGATACCAGAGTGACACTTCTCCTCCGACTTCTGCTAAAATCCAGGTACGTTTTGTAAACAGCTCTTTACCTTTTGACGACGGCCCGGTAAGAGGGAAGACCTTGTAGCTTTTCAGATGCACGGGTCCTTGTGGGAACCAGTACAATACCTTCAAGCAGGGTTCTGGTTTACGTTTTCCAACGTCTCCTGGTTTTCGCTTGGTCATCAGAGAATATGTCAGCTTCAGGCCTCTGACTTCAAGATAAACTTATTCCAGGAAGGAATAAACAAAGTTCTTGAGCTTACGCTTGTTCGAAGTGGACCCATAACAACATGTTATCAGTCCCAGCTGGATGACGAGTCCTTAGCGCGTGACTTGTGGTCATTCAGCTCTTTGGAAGGTTCACATCATCTTTCGAAGCTCCCAGAAACTCTGGAGCGTTCTCGCACAGTTAGAACTTAAAAAGCAGGAACAAAGAGAGGAGTGCACTTGCCTTATCAGGCCCAAGGTTACAGCCAGAGCAGAGAGAGATTTGTTTAGGGAAAGGCACAGCAAGCTGGAGCCCTTTCATGAAAAACAACGGATTACTGTCCTCTGAGTTTCTAAACAAAACCGTCCGGTCTCTGTGACCCGAGATTTCACCTTTGACACAGCAGTGAACACAGTTTAACTCTCACAGAATAACACAGCTTAAAAGCACACATCATGAAAATGACAAAAGTTATTCTTTTGATCACATCAGCCTAAAATCAAAGATAGAAATAGTCTCTTTTTGGTGACTATGTTATCAGATTATAGCTAAATGAATGATTTTGTAGTAAATGTCTTGCTTTACTGAAAGGTCAGTAAAGGTCATCACTGGACAGTTCAAAAACCTTAGTTTGACCCTGGGTAGGTCCATTACATCTCCCCCCTTTTGGAAGCCATCGCCAGTCCTTGGGGATGGGGTCCAACACGAAAGGAAACCTTGAACTGTCTTTGATCTTGAAGTAATCCAGCAAGTGGAAAAGAAAAATCAAAAATTATAATCCCATAAAGTTTTTGGAAATTCCATACTGTTCGGAGGTAATCCCATTGCGAAAAGCTTTTAATCCTTTGGAAAACAAAGTCTGTTAACTCTTGGAAAACAAAGTCTGTGATCCCTTGGAAAGCAAAGTCTTATAATCCACAGCGGTAATTCCACAACGATTAGTTTTGTTGATTGATCAGCAACAATTGTTTTCATAATCAGCATGTAGAGGGGATCCCTCGATTGACGCAGAGGAGGCGACCCTTGGATGAAGGTTGAAGACCAAGCGTTGGAGCTGCAGGTCCCCACATCGAAGGTTGTTGGCTGGTTGGTTTCCAGTCAGTGCCACTCTGGTTCTATGTGTCATGCAATTATGTGGTTTTTTAAGGTGGGCTTATGATTGGGATTTTACATTAAGCCTTACCTATATGCACCTGGTATGTAAGCTATCATGGTTTAGATCAGCTACAATTACCAATTAAGGGGTGGATCAATTCTGTAAAATTAGATATAGGGATCTATACCTATAAAATTTTGGAGGGCTTCTGTAACGAAGGCCTCTAATTCCAAACTATTCCTCCATTCATTACTTAGTTTAGGTTAAACTAAAATAAAAAATGAAATATAGTTTGATCTAAATGTCTGTTGTCTTTTAGACGAACGACGTAGGATTTGGTATTCCTAATAAATTTTGAAGTCTATGGCGAGACTCATCAAAATGAATAGACAATCTAGAATAGAAACGATCGAATCGGTTCAATTTAGAAATTATGAGACCAGTGTAGTTTATTGTACCTTGAGTAGCTTTAAACTACATTGGCTCTTCGACGAGTGAGATTTAACAAAACGAACTGCATGTTGGCATAGTTAAATCCATATCATTCATTAACCAATGTTAATACAAAACCTTTTTGGCTGGGAGTGTTCGGAACCAAACAATATCTCAACTGATGACAACAATAATGACTAAACAACAAGGAAACAACGTTTCACTGCTTCGACACACTCTTGTCGTCAGATTCCAAAGTGCAACACACAAGAAAAACAGGTCTCAACTTTATGACCGAGGTCAAATTAAATCTCGTGGATTTAAACGGTTGTTAAGGTTAGTTTTTTGTTGTGGGTTTTAGGCTTAGCGTTTCTAAGTTCAAATTGGACAATGCGACTTATAGGGTGGGAAAGTACGGTAGTTCAAACCTGGCTAGTTTATTTACTAACTTGTGTTTGGACGACCTTATTATCCCATGAAGTCGGTGTGTTTGTGAGATCTTTGTCTTTTGTGGAGTCATTGAACGCCTTGTAAGGTTTGATCTGATTTCGATGTACCCATTTAGCAATTGGCTCTTTGCGGCCTTTGCTGATTTTGATTTCGTAGACGACTGAGGACACTTTGTCTGTTATCAGATGAGGTCCAGTCCACCTGGGCATTAGTTTGCGGGCGAGAGTTCCGGTCTCGGACCCTCCTTTCCCGGTTGCTGGGGCGAACGTATAGTACCAGACTCTGTCTCCCACTTGGAGTTCATTGTGAGAGGCCTTCTGGTCGTAGTACGCCTTACGTCCTTCAGCGGATTTTTCCAGGTTTTTCTGGGCGAAAGCAAAAGTGTTTCTGAGGTGTACATTCAAATCTTTCATGTATTGTTGTGTAGGTGTAGGCTGTCGCCATGGCGGCGTCGCCTGGTTGGTACAACAGGTGTAGAGGGAGAGTCATTTGTCGACCGGTCATCATCTCGAAGGGAGAGATGCCAGTTGATGTGTGTGGAGTGGCTCTTATGGCCATGAGGACCAGAGGGAGTTTCACGTCCCAGTCCTTGTGGTTTGCAGCCACGTATTTCTTCAAAATACTCACCACAGTTCTGTTTGCTCTCTCTACTTGGCCTGAAGCCTGTGGGTGGTAGCCGACATGAAAGTTGGCCTTGACGCCTAGCGTCTTCCACAGTTCTTTCATCACTTCACCTGTGAAGTGTGTACCTTGGTCTGAGTTCACCCGAAGGGGAAGTCCAAACCTTGAGAATATATGATTCATTAACAACATAGCAGTAGTTTGTGCTGTGTCGTTAGGAGCTGGTAGGCATTCTACCCATTTGGTGAATGCACAGGTTACCGTGAGAAAATATTTATTTCCTCTAGAGCTCTTAGTGAGTGGTCCAACCCAGTCGATCTGGAGGTCAGACCATGGGAATGCAATGCCTCTGCTTTGCAGTGGTGCTCTGTGAAGTGGTCTGGTTGGCTGAAACTGGCCACAGACCACGCACCCTTCAATGTAGTCCTTGACATCCTTCTTCATTCCAGGCCAATAGGCAATTTGTTTTAATGCCGTCAGCGTGGCTTTATCTCCTTTGTGTCCTGCGGACGGGAGATCATGGGCATGAACTAACATCACCCCCCTTTGGTCATGGGGAACCACGAACACAGGTGAGGACGTTGGTCCATGAGCGAAAGTTAAGATGCCCTTGATTAGTTTTAGCTGTTTGCGCAGCTGATAGAGGACCTTAAGGTCTGGATCGGAATCCAGGTCGTCTTTAGACAGAATGTTCTTGTCTGGATCAATCAGGTACAGTATCATGGAGTTAATAGCAGGATCCGACTTCTGTAGTTGGATGATGTCTGGGTCAGTCAGTGCAGGTCGTACAGAGACTGCGTTGTCAGCAGGTCTGGCTGCGGCCTGGGCACGTGTGACTGCCATAACCCTGACCGTAGGTTGTATTGACAGAGTCTTGATTAACCAGGAGGGGTCGAAGGACCATAGAGGACCTTCGTCGGCTCCTTCTTTGGCTAAGGAATCTGCAATGTCATTGTAATGCTTGTCATCGCCTGGGACTCTAGAATGCCCCGGAACTTTCTTCCAGTAGATCTGTAAGTCATGTGATGTCACCAAGTGATCACACGCTATGAAAAGCTCTTTGTGTTTGACCACTTTTCTGTCGCTTGTTAGGAAACCGTTCTGTTTCCACACAGCGAGGTGACAAGCGAAACTCAAACGAGCATAGTTAGAGTCAGTGCAGATGACTAGCGTCTTGATGGAGCGTTCTACTACCATCTGGAGAGCTATTAGGATTCCTGCAATCTCAGCATACTGAGAAGTCTGAGAGCCTAATTTGTAGCTGAAAGTTATCTGTTCTTGGTCTTGGAGGAGAACTCCTCCAACACCTGCCCTACAGATTTTGTCGCGGAGGAATGAAGATCCATCCACGTACAATGTTGTCATATCTTTGCAGATATTGTCATCAAAGAAGTGGTGATTCGGGTCTTCAGTTACTGGGGTTTTTTCCTCAACCGGCGGCTGGGTGGCTGGTACATCTTGTGTACACTTCTGGCAGATTGCCAAGTCCGTCCCCAGATGAGACTTCTTGTTTTGACCATAACGTATGTCTAGGTTAAAACTTTGAAGCGCCATGAGCCACGTTGCAACACGTGAGTTTGTCACCACACCATCTCTGATGCGTTCACTGTTAAGAAAGGTCACTGGCTGGTGTTGTGTTTCCACAATGATTTTCTGTCCACCAATGTAGCTGGAGAAATGTTTAACTGCCCACACTGTGGTCAGTAAAGCTTTCTCACAGTCTGAGAATCTCAACTCGGGGCCTGCCATCGTTTTGCTGGCGTAGGCTACCACACGTTTGTCTCTGTCGTGTATCTGGTACAGACCCGCACTTATGCAATGAGCTGAGAAGCCCACTTCCAAGTAAAACTCTTTGTTGTAGTCTGGGTAGACTAAACAAGGGGCTGACTTGATCCTGTTTATAAGAGCGTCCATTGCCTGTTGCTGTTTGTCAGTCCAAACAAATGGTACGTCTTTTTTAAGGAGTTCAGTCAGTGGTTTCGCAAGGTCCGCATAGTTTTCGATGAATTGGTTCGAGTAGTTACACACGCCCAGAAAACTTTGTAGTTCTTTGAGATTGGTGGGGACTTTGAGATTGTCGAGGCCTTGGGTGCGAGTCAGCTGTGGTTGTACTCCGTCAGGACCTACAAGTAGGCCAACGTAGTCCACTTTGGTTCTGCACCATTGGCATTTTGACAGTGATATTTTAGCACCAGCAGTTGTCAGCTGATTCAGAACGTGGTCGATCTCAGCCAAATGTGAGTCCAGTGTTGGCTGCCTCAAAAGGACATCGTCCACGTAGATCAGTGTCCCACGCTCGTGGGCGTCTGGACATGCTTTGTTCAAGAAAATGTTGAACTCTGCAGGTGAGTTAGCGTAGCCAAAGGGACACCTGTTAAAGGTGTACTGACGGCCACCAAAAGTGAAAGCTAGTTTGTACTGGTCCTCGGCGCGCACAGGGATGGTCCAAAAACCAGAGGCGACGTCGAGAGTCGAGAAGTACTTACCATTGGTGACCTTGGGCAGTTCCTGTTGGAGTTGCGTCATAGGCCATCTGGATAAGGGAACTTGTTTGTTTAGCTTTCTGTAGTCTATAGTGAGTCTCCACTTACCATTAGGTTTTAACACCGGCCATAAAGGCGCAGAGTAAGTGCTGTTACAGTATCGGATGATACCTTTTTCTAACAGGTCATTAATGATTTCTCTGATAGGTTGATGTGCTGCCAGAGGAATCTTGTACTGTCTGACAAATGCAGGGGGAGCATTAGGCGGGGTTGGGATGCTCACTGTGTGGAGCGTGGTCAACCCACAATCCATCGAGTCAGTTGAGAATGATTTCTCATATTTTAGAAGAACTTTGCGAAGTTTGTCCCTTTCTTCATCAGTTTTCAGGGCGTCGGCTTGGGCGACCACCTGGTCAATCTGTGAAGCAACTGAGAGGGGTTCTTGCTCTTTGGGGAGCTCCAGTGAGTCCCCTTCAGTGTCGTAAAACCTGTCAACAGGTAGTGCACTGTAAGTTTGGGGGCATAGACTGTCTCCTTTGTTGAAACCGAACCTGCGGACAGTGTCCTGGTCGGACTCACTGGGGGAGAAAAGAGCTATGGCCTGTGTTGGTTTCGTGAACAAGACTTGCCCCGTGTGTTGATATGGGATCAAGTTCTCTGGGAGTCCTCCCAGAAATGGAATGCTTAGCTCAAAATCATGAAAATCAGTGGAGATCAACCATCCTAGCTGTGTGTTTTTTGGGATCAGTACCTCTTCTGTGCTTGTGTTGCACACAGCAACAGTCGTGGTTCTGCAGTCGAGGGTCACTTGGAATGTGGCCTCCATGGACAGTCCTAAGTTGAAAAACATAGGAGATGGTTGAAAGTATGCCAGTTTTGTGCTAATAGCTTGTCCTTTCATGATGTGACACATCACCGGCTTGTTCATAACCTGAGGTGGTACCGCAGTGTTATGGCTGTTAGCAATCTGACAGACCTCTGGAATGGTCTGTCCAGCCTTAAGGTTCTCTGTTGTTAGCACAGGAGAGTCCTTTGTGGCTGTGTCTAGTGACCACAGTACATTGTTGTTGATGTCCACTCGGACACCTAACCTTACCAAAATGTCGGAGCCTATGTAGGTTGCATGTGGTAAGTTCGGGACCACGAGGAACGGGTGATCCAGTTCTCGTTGGTTCCAGATCAGTTTCAGGTCAATGATCCCTTTTGCGGTCATTACCTGTTTATCGTTGGGGTCCAACGAAAAGCGGAAAGCCTTTTTGTTCATTTCTAGACCCAACTGTTTTTTAACCAAGGTTCCATAGAAAGCTTGGCTGATCGCTGATTTCTCCGTCCAAGGAGACAAAACAGCATCATCGGTGTGGGATCCTTGGATCTCAACACCTTTGACTACCTGCGGTAGGTAGTGTTCAGTGAGTGCTGACTGTTTCAGCTCGCAGAGGAGGCTCTCTTGTTGGGCCTTTTCTGCCTCACCTGTTGCTGAAGGTTCACTTACCGGGATTGTGCTCTCGTTGGAGGACCCCTTTGTGCCTTCCGCGGTACCTGCTGTAAAACAGTCAGTGTCACCATGTGTAGGCATATCGATCGGCAGTGGTTGGCTCACTCTGGTCCACATTGTTTGATCGCCATAATCTATAATCGCGTCAAAGCGGTTTATAAAGTCTTGGCCAACCAAAAATGGGAATGAGTCAACGGTGGACACGTGTACCGGGTGGTATAGCGTCATTTCACCAATCTGCATATGAACCATGGCTATAGCTGTAAGGGTTGTACTCGTCTCTGAGAGTCCCTGCAGTACTACAGCACATTCTTTGAGGGGTATTTCCCTGTCAACCCCGCTAGCGGCTATCCTTAGCTCCTTCAACAGTGTGGGAGACATAATGGTTATGTCAGCCCCACCATCCAGGAGGGCCTCTTCTGTGAGGACCCCTTCTAAAGTGATTGACAGGTAAGCCTTCTTAGCGGGCCCCTTCCTGATAATGTTACACAGGAACCTATCAGGTTTTTTCCGACGTGTGTTACGTCTACCATTGTCTGTGTGAATTTCATTCACCTGTACTGGTAGTGCAGTCACACATGGGTCTGAGTGATCGGTCTGTGACGAGTCATTGTCTTTGGTGAGTGAGCTTACCCCCCCTTTTTCCGATGAGGGGCTCTCGGACTCTGTAACAATGAAGTCATGGTTACAGTCAACGTCATGTTGACTGTCTATACCCTGATTGTCAGCATCCTGACCATCAGTATCTTGGCGACTGTCAGCAATCGTGGCATTGCTGTTATTAGTGTGTTCTGAGTCACTATCAATGATAGTGCTACACATCACTCCAGGTTTGTTTTCCTTGTTTGTTTTTTTCAAACTTTCTAACAACCGACGTATGTTCTCCATCTCTTCTGAGGACAGAGGTTTAGGGCCTTTTTTCTGGAACTTCTGTGGGTTTTTCCTCGCCCCAGACTGTTCAGTTTGAGGTGCAGGATCTGGCGCATTGCTCGGGGGTCCCCTCTGGGACCGCCCTCTTCCATATGAGTCACCTTGGGACCCATATTTCTTTTTCTTTTGGAAAGCCCCCCTTTTTTGATGATGGGGTTCTTCCTCTTGATGCGGCCTGTACCACTTAGGGTCTCTGGACCCCTTTTGGTCTTTGTTCCAGCGGACACCTTCATTTTGCGGTCTGTCAGGTTGGAAATATTGCTTATTCTCGGCTTCCTTAAAAGAGTGAGCTGGCGCTCTTGCTCCTTCAAGGTCTAGCGATTGGTATTTGACCTTTTCACCAGGACACACTTCAAAGGGTGTCTTGTTTGGTGAGCGACCTGTAAAAACATCTATCGCGCACTCTCTTATGTCTTCGATGGACCTCCGTTTATAGTTTGCGCTGACATGTACTTTCTCTCTTATGTCAGGGCAAAGATTTTTGCTGAAGATATATTTAAACCCTATCTCTTCCTCCATCTCTGGCTCGCATCTGTCACCGAAATAGGCACGGAATATTCGGTCATAATATGACCTCGGGTGCTCATTCCTACCTTGCTTGATGTCGGTTGCCGCTATGATGCCATCGGGCCCCGTGCAAGGAGTATACTCCTTTATCAGCGCAGCACAGAGAAGACTGTAGTCATTCATTACTGCGTCTCGTTGACGCTTCATGAAAGCATGCACTGTCCTGTCCGAGGTTAACCTTATCAGACAGATTTTATCATCAACTGTAGCTTCTGGGAAGCGTTGAAGCTGGAAATCAAGGTCATCGAGATAGATCTTGGTTTCGTGTGAGCCCATTGGGCCAGGAGCGAAGGTTTGAATGCTTTTCGCCATATTCCGTAGTTCAGCCATTGATAGAGGTATTTGTGGGTTATTATCAGATCCACCCACCGGTGCATCCGGTGGGATTGTTGGTATTAGAGGCCCTAAGGGACGGCGCGGTGGTGTTGGAGGGAGTAGTGCATCGGGCATGGGCGGTGGAGGAGGGAGTGGGTCATCAGGTATGGGAGGGGGCAGCGGAGGCGGTGGGTTCTCAAGGTGTTTACTCATGAGACCCAAACATTTTCTCTCTTCTTCAAAGAGTCTGTTCATTGCTGATGCACGCTCTATTCGACAACTGTTCAGTTGGACTCTTAACCCATCATTTTCACGTTGTAACATCATGTGCTGTTCTTGTGATTTTCTATAATCTTCTTGCAGCCTTGTGTACCGTAGTGATAATGATTCCAGGGTGTCCGTGCATTTTTCCAGCGCGTCTCGTGCCTCCCCACAATCCGCCTGAAGCGACTTGTATTGATGGTAATACGTATCCTTCTCCACCACACATTTTTCCAAATCATCTTGTGATTGGTCAAAATCCCTTTTTAACACTTTGCATTCTTCGTAGAGACTACGCGTTTGTTCAGCGCTGCCAATACTCGACTGTGTTAAACTCTTTACCTCCTGCTGTAAAGTGGCAACCTCCATTTGTGCTGTTAAACATGATGTAGAGACAGCCCGGCGTACAGCAGTTTCAAAGTCTAGCTTGGCCTTTAACAGAAGGCTTAATTTAGCCAAACGTTTATCTTTGTCTGCTTTCTTTTCAGCCGTTGTGGTTCCAGCTGTTACAGTTTTTAATGCTCTGTCCACATCTGCTTCCTCCATCAACTGTGTCTCTTCATGATAGTTTGTGATGGACCCTGTGAGTGAAAATAAGGCACGTTCGATCCAATCTTCTTTGGTCGGGTCGTGGCCTTCAGTTGGCACAAGCTGCCCCGTATCAGTGGTGTTAGGGGTCTCACCCTCTGCGCCTGCCATCTTTTATCTGGATTTTCAGTGAAAATAAAAATAAAAGATGCTCTGTATTCGTTACTCTAAACTTTTCACTATTTGAAAATAAACAGGAAAGTTTAAATGTACACAGGATAACTGGGAGATGATGTGTCAGAGAGAAGGAAGAGAGGAAAAAAAAAATTCAGTTATCTGGAGTGAAAACTGTACTTTTGTTTGTTATTTTAAATTCTTTCGTATTTAAAATAAGCAAAAATGTTTGTCTGTACCTCTGTTATTCTAAATAATTTATTTAAAATAAACAGGAGTTATTGTTTGTGTACAGAACAAATTTAAAAGCTGGTAACTCACCATAAAAATGCTGACTTTTTTATGATGTTTTTAAGAAAACTCATCTGTCAACGTCTTTTAACCAACAGGGGGCAGCTTCGAGTCTTAATTTTAATCACGAGGAAACTGATTTTTCTAATCAGTATTTAAACTAAAAACAACCTTTTCAGAGTTAGTTTCTAGTGTATCAGTGATAAACGCTCGAACCGCGTTCTTGTCAGAGACAAATCTATGTTGTTAGACAGTTTAGATGGCTTTAAATGAATGTTTAAACTCTCAGTGAAACTCAGTTTGTTCTGTCAGCGTGTGAACTGCTTGTCACCCGCAATGCACCAGGAAATGACGACACAAATAGGCGGGTCGACGCAGCGCGTCACCAGCTCCACTGCTGTTGAGCGAGGCGGAGCTCGCTAAACAGATACGTGACGTCAACCAATCAATCACAGCGTATGTAGTTCATTCCCAAGCGTTCATGGTGAATGAAGTTCTTACCTCCGACCACGGCAGTGCCGGAAATGACGACAAAGTGGGTTGGTCGCAACGGCGTGCGTTCCCACTACAGCGAATCAGCGCTCGCCACGAGTGATTGACAGCTCACAGCTCTCGTTCATCCAATCACAGCTCATAAACAACGTGTAGGACACGTCTATGTAACGTTAGCTTAGCACGCAACTCTAGACTCTTAAACAACTCAAACGCTTTAAATAAACTTCCCAAAATTCTGAAACGTGGCAATCACAATTAAAACAGGCACGACTTAGCTACATTCAGTAACCCAGCACTTCAGCTGCAGAACAAACACGGACTCGCTCGGAGCCACTTCAAGGTCGGTTCCGGTCCACTTTTCAATGGAGCAGGAAACGGGTCTGACAGAACCCAGCCGACACGTTCTAACAGTAATATGCTTTTTCGACCTGCTCTAACTTGCAAAAATACCACACACAGCAATCTTGTAGATGTTAAAGTAGCTTTCAGGCTTTTGACTCGGCGGTCAAACAAAGCTTTGTACAGGAGTCTGTGTGAACTGGACCGAACAGGACCAGTACCCCCACAGACCACGGGCTGACAAAAACCTCACCTAAAAGCTTCCAACAGCGTGTTAAGGAGTTGAACAATAA
>JBBPBX010109456.1:0-11008 GCA_038048925.1 Garcialebias charrua | reverse complement strand
TGTGCTCTTGGCACCAGGACACCCTAGGTCGCAGTTCGATGATCGACTTTGTTGTCGTCTCATCTGATCTGCGGCCGCATGTCTTGGACACTCGGGTGAGGAGAGGGGCGGAGCTGTCAACTGACCACTACCTGGTGGTGAGTTGGCTCCGATGGTGGGGGAGGATGCCGGTCAGACCTGGCAGACCCAAACGTATCGTGAGGGTCTGCTGGGAACGTCTGGCAGAGTCTCCCGTAAGACGGAGCTTTAACTCCCACCTCCGGGAGAGCTTTGAACACGTTCCGAGGGAGGCGGGGGACATGGAGTCCGAGTGGGCCGTGTTCCGCGCCTCTATTGTCGAGGCAGCTTATCGGAGCTGTGGCCGCAAGGTTGTTGGTGCCTGTCGAGGTGGCAACCCTCGAACCCGGTGGTGGACACCGGCAGTGAGGGATGCTGTCAGGCTGAAGAAGGAGTCCTATTGGGCCTTTTTGGCTTGTGGGACCCCGGAAGCAGCTGATAGGTACCGGCAGTCCAAGCGGCATGCGGCTCGGGTGGTTGCTGAGGCAAAAACTCGGGCGTGGGAGGAGTTCGGAGAGGCCATGGAGAATGACTTGGCTTCATCAGTTCGTGATTTACAACTTTCACTGGAGCGGTTTGCAGCCGAGTGTGATGCGGCC
Organism: Garcialebias charrua; assembly: GCA_038048925.1. Taxonomy (NCBI): domain Eukaryota; kingdom Metazoa; phylum Chordata; class Actinopteri; order Cyprinodontiformes; family Rivulidae; genus Garcialebias; species Garcialebias charrua. The sequence goes on along the minus strand of JBBPBX010109456.1, from coordinate 10,352 downwards.
GGGATGAGGATCAGTTCCTCCAAATCCGAGGCCATGGTCTTGAGCCGGAAAAGGGTAGCATGCCCTCTCCGGGTCGGGGAGGAGGTCCTGCCCCAAGTGGAGGAGTTTAAGTATCTCGGGATCTTGTTCACGAATGAGGGAAAACTGGAGCGTGAGATCGATAGGCGGATAGGTGCAGCGTCCGCAGTGAAGCGGGCGCTGTACCGGTCTGTCGTGGTGAAGAGAGAGCTGAGTCAAAAGGCAAAGCTCTCAATTTACCGATCGATCTACGTTCCCACCCTCATCTATGGTCATGAGCTTTGGGTTATGACCGAAAGAACAAGATCTCGGATACAAGCGGCTGAAATGAGTTTTCTCCGCAGGGTGGCTGGACTCTCCCTTAGAGATAGGGTGAGAAGCTCAGTCATCCGGGAGGGACTCGGAGTAGAGCCGCTGCTTCTCCACATCGAGAGGAGCCAGTTGAGGTGGCTCGGGCATCTGGTTAGGATGCCTCCTGGACGCCTCCCTGGTGAGGTGTTCCGGGCACGTCCCACCGGGAGGAGACCCAGAGGAAGACCCAGGACGCGCTGGAGGGACTATGTTTCTCGGCTGGCCTGGGAACGCCTTGGGATTCCCCCGGAGGAACTGCTCCAAGTGGCTGGGGAGAGGGAAGTCTGGGCCTCCCTACTTAGGCTGCTACCCCCGCGACCCGACCCCGGATAAGCGGAAGAAGATGGATGGATGGATGGATGGATGGATGGATATATGTATATATATGAATATATATACTGTACATGAATGACGTTTCTAATTTTAGTGATATTACGCAGGTGGAAGAAGGTGGTTCTAGTAATGTTTTTAATGTGGGGGATAAAAGAACTGTCCTGATCAAAAATAACACCAAGATTTTTAACATTAGAAGTGGAGGCCAGATTAATGCCATCTAAGTAGGGTGAAAGACTGAGAAATTCATTCCTAAGATGCTCAGGTCTGTGTTCATAATCAGAAAATGTAGGGTCATCCAGGTTTTTTTTGTCTTTAAAACATGCTTGTAGTCCAAGTAGCTGATTGGATTTATTCATGGACAAATATAATTGTGTATCAAATTTAAAAAGTGTGTTTTTTTTTCTTCCGAGGTAGTGATAGTTTTTTTTTCTTGAACCTTTAAAGAAATAATTCACACAAGACAACAGTGTGAGATTTAGAACGACTCTTTGCAAAGAGGGAAATTCACCCTGACCAAGATAATAATAATAATAATAATCATTTTATTTAAAAGCGCCTTTCATGACACCCAAGGACACTTAACAAACCAACACAGTGAATACAGAGCAAACATTATCAGCGACAAATTGAAATATAAAATACATAAAGGATATAAAATGGAAGATAAAAATACATTTAGTAAAGTTAATGATAAGCTAGTCTAAAGAGATGTGTTTTCAGGGCAGTCTTGAACAGAGAAAGGGAGGTGGTGTTTCGAAGGTCGGGCGGTAGAGCGTTCCAGAGGTGAGGGGCAGAGCAGGTGAAGGCCCTGCTCCCCATGGTGGAGAGGCGGGCAGAGGGTACATGGAGTTGTAGTGAAGAGGAGGACCTGAGAGAGCGTGATGGGATGGAGATTTGTAGGAGGTCAGATAGATAAGGAGGGGCAAGGTTGTGGATAGCTTTGAACGTGAGGAGTAGAATTTTGAAGATGATGCGTGATTTAACCGGGAGCCAGTGGAGCTGCTGCAGGACAGGAGTGATGTGGTTATAGTAGGAGGTTTGAGTGATGACACGGGCAGCTGAGTTCTGGACCATCTGTAACTTGTGGAGAGATTTGTTGGGGAGGCCGTAGAGAAGGGAGTTGCAGTAGTCAATACGGGAAGTCACAAGACTGTGCACCAGGATGGCTGTGGAGCGGGGCGTGAAGATAAGAATGAACTCCAACTTGCTGGAGTTTGAGTCTGTCTTTTATTCAGGCAAGTAACAGAAAAAACAGTAATCAGCAAGGTCAAACACCAGTTACCAGTTACATCAAATCTCCTCAGGCACAAATCTTCTCAGGCGACAAAGCTGGGTTGAACATTTCGTGTTTTGTCTGTTAAACTAATGGTTTATCGTGCAGGCATGATACAGCTTTGTGCACCTAGTGAAACAGGAACGAGCTCAGGTCACAATAAACCCTGTGAAACTCAAGACACTTGATGAACTAAAAAAATAACGTTTTAAAGATACTTTATGAAGCATAAAAGCAGTGCTGGGCAGCGCTAATCCAAAAATTAGTTCCGCTATTTCTAAAGCACTTATTAATTTATTTAGGTCCGCAATTTCAAAAGCGCTTATGTATTAGCAACGCTAGCGGATGCTAATGCTAATAAGCTAACGTGCTAATGGCGAACTACTTTTTTAAATCCAGCAGATTTGACCATTTCGTGAAACTGTCAAGCTCAGAAAAACCTTGTGCTATAACGTCAGCTAAGAAATATATTTTTTCTCAGCAAAGAAATAATTGTTTTTACCGTGTTTTCTTGGAAAGTCCTTAGCTTCTGTGGCTGTCGCGGACGCCATTTTGAACAGTGCTAATGGCGAACTACTTTTTTTAATCCAGCAGATTTGACCATTTCGTGAAACTGTCAAGCTCAGAAAAACCTTGTGCTATAAAGTCAGCTAAGAAATATATTTTTTCTCAGCAAAGAAATAATTGTTTTTACCGTGTTTTCTTGGAAAGTCCTTAGCTTCTGTGGCTGTCGCGGACGCCATTTTGAACAGTGCTAATGGCGAACTACTTTTTTTAATCCAGCAGATTTGACCATTTCGTGAAACTGTCAAGCTCAGAAAAACCTTGTGCTATAAAGTTTGCTAAGAAATATATTTTTTTCTCAGCAAAGAAATAATTGTTTTTATTCGTGTTTTCTTGGAAAGTCCTTTGCTTCTGTGGGCGGCGGGCGCCGCCATTTTGAAGAGGGCAAATGAGGCGCTGACGCGTCGCGTAGGCCGCTGTGAAACATCTATAAGTTCACCCTTGTAGTGGGCATGACCTTGTCCACTTTTAAGACACCTGTGTACTTTTGAACTGTCCAGTGATGACCTTTACTGACCTCTCAGTAAAGCAAGACATTTACTACAAAATCATTCATTAAGCTGTAATCTGATAAATATAGTCACCAAAAGAGACTATTTCTATCTTTGATTTTAGGCTGATGTGATCAAAAGAATAACTTTTGTCATTTTCATGATGTGTGCTTTTAAGCTGTGTCATTCTGTAAGAGTTAAACTGTGTTCACTGCTGTGTTTAAAGGTGAAGCCTTCGGGTCACAGAGACCGGACGGTTTTGTTTAGAAACTCAGAGACAGTCTCATGAGCAGGGCTCCAGCTTTATCTATCTTTTTCCTAAACATTTCTCTCTGCTGCTGCTTGTAACCTTGGGTTTGATAAGACAAATGAACTCCTCGACTGGTCCTTCCTTAAGTACTAGTCTAAGCTTTTGCTAAAGGCTTCAGAGTTTCTGGGAGTTTCGAAAGATGATGTGAACTTCCAAAGAGCTGAATGACCACAAGTCACGCGCTAAGGACTCGTCATCCAGCTGGGACTGATAACATGTTGTTATGGGTCCACTTTTAAGGAACAGAGCTCAAAAACTTTGTTTATTCCCTCCTGGAATAAGTTTATCTTGAAGTCAGAGGCCTGAAGCTGACATATTCTCTGATGACCAAGCGAAAACCAGGAGACGTTGGAAAACGTAAACCAGAACCCTGCTTGAAAGTATCGTACTGGTCCCCACAAGGATCCGTGCATCTGAAAGGCTACAAGGTCACCTCTTACCGGGCGGTCGTCAAAAGGTAAAGAGCTGTTTACAAAACGTACCTGGATTTTAGCAGAAGTCGGAGGAGAAGTGTCACTCTGGTATCATGCTCATGATAATTTCTTCTTAAATCTTTCCTCCTACTCTTTCCCCTCTCTATCTAAGCTGGAAACTATAATTAAGCCGAAGAGCCCACAGACTAAATATGTTAACATCCAATATTGAAGTCTGTTGTGTTGAATTTAAGTGTGCCGACGTTTTAAATTGAAAGAAAGTGAAATCATGTCAATCAAGTGTAATGGTGTTAATTTAGTTGATTTATTTTAAATAAATGATAGTGTCTCTGTGACATATCAAACTAAGTTAACGTCTTTGTCACTTAATGGCTTTGTGTATTTATCCATCATAAAGATCACAGAAATATTGGGTAAACTGAAAAAGAACAGAATCCGTGAATTTACTATTCAATCTGAATAAGTAAATTAATTAAGGTAAAGAGGTCAGTATTAATATTGACCTCCTCATAACCCCTTACATCTGGTGGCCTCGTACGTGGTTCTGAAAGTTTATTGATAAAACTGTGATCTCTCGTGAACTGTAACGTCATGTTTGCATATTAGGATCCAAGTTTTAGACTCTAACAGATTAATTATTTTGGCTGGAAAAGTGTTCAGAACGATTGCAGGACTGCAGTTAATGACATTTGAAGCTGAAATTGTTATTTGTTCAACTTTTGAAACGCTATAAGTAGTTTGGTGGGGATCTGTCTCGCTGTGTGGGAAGTGTTTGGTGGTTCTGATAAGGACCCGGTCCAGATTACGTTGCACAAGCTGAGGCAATCTCACTGCAAAATGACCGCCGAGTCAAATTGCCTGAAAAGCTAATTTAACATCTACAAGATTGCTGTGCTGGTATTTTACATGTTGGAGCAGGTCATAGAAGCATATTACTGTTAGAACGGTGTCGGATAGTGGTTCTGAAACCCGAGTTCTGCTCCTTTAAAGTGGACGGAACCGACCTGAACGCGGCTCCGAGGGAGTCCGTGTCGTGTTACAGTTGACGTGCTGGTTACTGAGCGTAGCTTAGTCGTGCCTGTTTTAAATGTGATTGCCACGTTTCAGAGTTTTGGGGAGTTAATTCGAAGCGTTTGAGTTGGTTACGAGTCTATAAAGTTGTGTTCTGTTGTGCTAAGCTAACGTTAAAGAGCTACGTGTCCAAGTACACGTTTGTTTATGAGCTGTGATTGGATGAAACGAGAGCTGTGAGCTGTCAATCACTCGTAGCGAGCGCTGATTCGCTGTAGTGGGAACGCACGCCGTTGCGACCAACCCACTTTGTCGTCATTTCCGGTACTACATTGGGCGAAGGTAAGAAAACTTCATTTACCATGAATGCTTGGAATGAACTACAACCGCTGTGATTGATTGGTTGACGTCACGTATCTGTGTAGCGAGCTCCGCCTCGCTCAGCACAGCAGAGCTGGTGACGCGCTGCGTCGACCCGCCTATTTGTGTCGTCATTTCCTGATGCACTTTGAGTGACAAGCAGACCCAGTTCACACACACACGGTGAAAAGTGGTTTCACTAGAGTTTAAAAACTCATTTAAAGCCATCTAAACTGTCTAACAACATATATTTGTCTCTGACAAGACCGCAGTTCGAGCGTTTATCACGAACATACTAGAAACTAACTCTAAAAGGTAGTTTTCAGTTAAATACTGAATGAAATAAATCAGTCTCCACGTGATAAATTAAGACTCAAAGCTGCCCCCTGTTGGTTAAAAGACGTTGACAGATGAGTTTTCTCAAAAACATCATAAAGAAGTCAGCATTTTTATGGTGAGTTACCAGCTTTTAAAATTGTTCTGTACACAAACAAAAACTCCTGTTTATTCTAAATACAAATTTTAGAATAACAGAGGTACAGACAAACAATTTATGCTCATTTTAAATACTGAAGAGATTTATAATGACACTCAAAAGGGAATTTTTATTTGATTTTCAAATTAAATATAAAAAAAAATGATGGAGAACAGAGCGTTTCCACATTAAGCTCTTCGCATCTCTGAATTTTAAACAGAATTGTTGTACATCTGTACACTTTTAGTTAAAAATGGCATTTTTAACGTTTTTCTGTGTAAAATTAATGACTCCAGTTTATTTTAAATAAAAAGTTTAAAATAACAAACAAAATTACATTTTTCAATCCAGATAACTGCGGCAACTCAAAAGGTTTTACTGAAACTGAAATACATTCTCTTGGTGCAAAATAAAACAAAATCTGCTAACATTTTAGTGTTAACATTGCATTTATTTGTAATCTTTAAGAAGGCGTTTGAGTGAAAGACAGAAAACATTAAGCGTGGTTTAATAGTAATTGTTTTAAAAATAGGTCTATTAAGTTAACACGGCCACGAAGGCTTAACTTACCATATTTTTCATTGAAGGTAAAACCTAAAATAAATAAAGGTACTGAATGAACAAAAGACTTGTTTATAGATTACAGAAACAAACCCAGAAAGCTGTTTTAGTGAAGTAACTCAACGCTAAGAAAGCATTTATTTGCATACACTATAATGAATACCGTCTTATTGATTCAAACAAACATCTCTCATTAATTTGGAGAAATTTCAAAACAAAGATGGGATATGACGATTATGCTGCAGCTTTCAAGTGGATCGCATCAAGGCGTGAAGAGCTGGAAGTATTAAAGCAGAAGTGCATTCAAGAACGTGAAGAAGATCACCGAAAAAAACTTGAGTTCGAACGTTTGTTAGGCGAATTAACAACACAACGGGGTGCTGTAAATGTTTGTGACGCTCACAGACAAAACAATGACCCGATCTGGTTAAAAACAAAACCAGAGCGTGAACTACATTACCAAGAAAAGGTCAAATCCCACTCGCTGGAGCTGGAAGGGACAAGTTCATCAACTCCCTCTCCTAAAATAGGCGAGAAAAAACATGTTTTTCAAACTAACAAACCACGACATGAAGGTGTCCGCTGGAACTATGACCCGAAGTGGTTAAGAGACCCAATATGGTTGAGAAGGACGAGCACACGCCCTGTCCCTGCACCTCGGACGAAGCTGCCCGAGATAAGCAAAAAACCACAAACGGTGGACGCCCGCTCTTTAAGTGACCCTCCGCGGTCTACACCGAGCAAAGCTCCTGCCCCTGCACTGCGGACTGGACAGTCCGGGAGTAGCAAAAGGTCACAGAAGTTCCAGAAAAAAGGCAACATACCTCTATGCTCTGAGGAGATAGTGGACATAAGTTGGTTGTTTGAAAACTTGAATGATACAGAGGATGACCGAACTGGTACAATGCATGACTTTGTCTTTGATAACTCCGAGCACACAAATAACCAGCTGCTCAAAGCAAAGATTGAATTAATAAGGCAGAAGAGCAAACGACAAAGAGAAAAACTTCTCAAAAAAGGCCTTGAGTTACAACATCGGTTTAAACAATCAATGATGAAACAGAGCGCTGTAACTGCTTTTGAGGCTCACATGCAAAACAAAACACCCTCTGAGGTGTGCCCAGGTCAAAAGGTCGTATCACAGTCGCAAAAAATAGGCGAGGTTCACTCTCCTATAGACAGCGAGGATAAACACCGTCGTCTCAAAGGTCCTCTGACCTCAGAAGTGGTGGAGAACACGCGTCGGTTGTTAAAAGAGTTGGATAATACTAGCAAGAATGAACAAGATTTTCAAACTGACATACACCGAAATGTTGGTACCAGTTGGAACAGTGACTCAAAATGGTTTAAAGGGAGCCCCGCCCCTGAAGCACCTCAGATTGAAAAATCTGAGACAAGCAACGAACCACAAAAGGTAGGTGTTCACTCTCTAAGAGACCCACAACGGTTCAGATCGAACCAGATGGGTGAAAACCAAGGTCCATCGGTGGGTGGACTTCAAAAGAAATTGAAGGATGAGGACCTATACTCATGTAACTATGCGTGGTCCCAACAGTCACCCCCGAGCCTTGGAACTGCACCTCCCGCGCCTCGAACAGAACAGTTCAAGACAGGCAAAGAGTCACGAATGTCCAGGAATGATGGCCCAACACCTCTATGCTCGGAAGAGACAGAGGAAGTAAGTAGTTTGTCAGTAGATTTGAATGTTACTGTGCTTGACCAACCTGATACAATGAGTGGCGTTATCATTGATAATGACACTATCAACATTGACCAACCTGGAGCGATGTGTAGCACTGTCTTTCACAAAGACTCAGAGCACACAAATAACTCAGCGCACACTACTTCTGACATTGCCATGGATGTTGACAGCAAACCAACTGCTGATAGTCAACAACATCCTGAAGGTCATGATGCTGACAGCCAACAAGATGCTGACAGTAAGCAAGATTACACAGACAGAGTCACACGTGAACAGAAACGTGGGCCAAGACCTGTGAGGTTTCTGTGTAACTTTATACAAAGGGGGGTGGCTAAGAAAGCTTACCTGCCTATCACACTGGAAGGTGTCCTTGAGCGTGAAGCCCTCCTGGATGGCAGTTCTGATATAACTATTATGTCGGCCAAGCTGTTCGAGGAGCTGAGGACCGCCGCTAACGGTGTTGACAGGCAAATACCCTTTGAGAAATGTGCTATTGAGCTACAGGGTCTCGCAGAGACGAGAACAACCCTAACAGCTATGGCTATGGTTCACATGCAGATTGGCGAAATGACACTACGCCACCCGGTGTACGTGTCTAAACTTGACTCATTCCCATTTTTGGTTGGCCAAGATTTTATAAACCGCTTCAACGCGATTATAGATTATGGTCGACGGAAAATGTGGAGCACAGTGAGAAAACCCCTGCCAATAAAAGTGCTTCCTAGTTGCGATACAGACTGCCTAACCGCAGGTACCGCAAAGGACACACGGGACACCTCATCCAAGGACAAGAGCCCGGTAAGTGAACCTTCAACTACAGGTGAGACAGAAGAGACCCAAAAGTTGGACCAAACTCTGGTCCAACAAGAGAACCTCCTCTGTGAGCTGACACATTCAGCACTCACTGACCACTGCCTACCACAGGTAGTGAAAGGTGTTGAGATCCAAGGATCCAACACCGCAGACGCTGTACTGTCCTATGGGACAGGTAATTCGGCAATCAACCAAGCTTTCGATGAAACCTTGGTTCAAGGGCATCTGAGTCCAGAAAATGACAGTCAACCAAACGCTGACAGTCACTTGGACATCATTGTTGCAGATTACGAGGACCCCTCATCAGACATGAAGGGGGAAAACTCACATTACCTACCACAGGTAGAGAAAGGTGTGGAGATCCAAGGACCCCACACCGAGGTTGCTGTACTGTCCCCTGGGACAGGTAAATCGGCTATCAGCCAAGCTTTCGATGAAACCTTGGTTCAGGGACATTTGTGTCTAGAACTAATCAGAAATGACATAGTTTTTACAGACTCAAAGAGCCCCTCTTCAGTCAAGAAGTGGGAAGACACACACAACGACAGTGACCCGTCGCAGTCTGTACAATCAGACACACCTGCGACTGCGCCGACAGTTGTGACACACCTGAATTACACGGAAAGAGGTAAACGTAAGAAGATACGTTGGCCAAAACCTAAACGATTCCTGTGTACCGTCTTCTCTCAGCTGCGCGAACAGCTTAAACTAAACGGTGGCATCCTAACTTGTGCCCATGGACGGACGTCCTCACCTGTGCTCGTGGTCCCCCATGACCAAAGGGGGGTGATGTTAGGCCATGCCAAAGACAAAGATTTGAATGTACACCTCAGAAACACTTTTGCTTTCGCCCAGAAAAACCTGGAAAAATCCGCTGAAGGACGTAAGGCGTACTATGACCACAAGGCCTCTCACAATGAACTCCAAGTGGGAGACAGAGTCTGGTACTATACGTTCGCCCCAGCAACCGGGAAAGGAGGGTCCGAGACCGGAACTCTCGCCCGCAAACTAATGCCCAGGTGGACTGGACCTCATCTGATAACAGACAAAGTGTCCTCAGTCGTCTACGAAATCAAAATCAGCAAAGGCCGCAAAGAGCCAATTGCTAAATGGGTACATCGAAATCAGATCAAACCTTACAAGGCGTTCAATGACTCCACAAAAGACAAAGATCTCACAAACTCACCGACTTCATGGGATAATAAGGTCGTCCAAACACAAGTTAGTAAATAAACTAATCAGGTTTAAACTACCGTATTTCCACCCTATAAGTCGCATTGTCCAATTTGAACTTAGAAACGCTAAGCCTAAAACCCACAACAAAAAACTAACCTTAACAACCGTTTAAATCCACGAGATTTAATTTGACCTCGGTCATAAAGTTGAGACCTGTTTTTCTTGTGTGTTGCACTTTGGAATCTGACGACAAGAGTGTGTCGAAGCAGTGAAACGTTGTTTCCTTGTTGTTTAGTCATTATTGTTGTCATAAGTTGAGATATTGTTTGGTTCTGAACACTCCCAGCCAAAAAGGTTTTGTATTAACATTGGTTAATGAATGATATGGATTTAACTATGCCAACATGCAGTTCGTTTTGTTAAATCTCAATCGTCGAAGAGTCAATGTAGTTTAAAGCTACTCAAGGTACCATAAAC
>JBBPBX010109454.1:0-11008 GCA_038048925.1 Garcialebias charrua | reverse complement strand
GAACAAAATTGTTAGTTTCATGTGCACAAAAAACAAATTTCACAAATCAGTGCCACTATGAGTGGGTAAGTGTCATTGATTGGTACAAGCTATTCGTCTTCATCGTCGTCATCAGAGTCAGACTGCTGTACTTCTGATTCTTCTTTGCTGGATTGGTTTTTGCAGTTCTGTAGCTTGCACATGTCTGTGCACTTCAAGCCATTGTTGAGACAGGTACACTCTGGTAGTTTGCATGAACGCACACATTTGCATGAGAGAAGCTGCAGCACGGCATCTGGGGCAGGTGAGCCACGCATCCACTGGATAGCCAACTTACCATCTTCGTCTGTTGTCCAACCACAGTCCTTTGGGCTTGGGACAAAGGGCTGGTTAACCAGACATCTCCTCCAAATGGCAGCTTGATAGTTTGCACGGAGAGAATGCATGAAGAGACAGTCTTCACAAGGAGGCAACTGACTTGACTCGACCTCTCCTCGATTTGCACAGAACAGCTGATATCGGAGCTTGTTTACTTCAGCAGTTTTAGTGGAAGCCATGTACATGTGACAAGTGATCTGTTGCAGCTTTTGAAACAGTTCTGCAGATAACTCCCAAGAACGTCCAAGTTCACTGAAGGCCACCTGTATGTCCTTGTCAGACTTCATCTGCTTAAAGGCCGTCATCTTTCCACGTCCAGCAAATGCACTGACTGTATCACAGCCTGTAAAGGCATGCATGCCAATCAAACCATCGCAGACACCACCTCCCAGTGCATGCCTGAGGCTGGTTATATCTATGAACCGTGTTCGGGTCTTTGTGCCACTCTTCAGGTAAATAGGACATGCGATACTCTCACTGACCCCCAGGCACAGAACCAAGACATCAGTATCCTCAGCAGTTATGACCACAGACTTGTAGCCAGATTGTGATGCATGAAGAGCATGGAGCAGGAGACGGGTGTCTGCTTCTTCCTGTGAGCACTTTAGCTCTGTGGACTCTTCCCATTTTTCATTGGTGATCTTGAAGCACAGTTGTTCACAGGTAACGTATAACACATTGTCTTTCAGTTTTGCTCGGTGTTTTAGTTCCTTCCACTGCTCTACCAGGAACTTGATCAGACTTGCTTTGTTAGAAGGGCTGCAAAGTAGCTTCCTCCATTGTTTAATGTGGTACCCTGGTGCAATGTTTTTTATTTGAATTCTTGAGTCTGCACCCCTGTTGACTTTTTCTGCATCTTTAATGGACGTCTCCTTGTAAAGGTCAAACACGACATCGATACGGCAGCTCTCTGTACCTTCATGGAGAACACTGGACAATGTCAGTTCTGCAAGCTGTGAGAAGGTTTTGTCATTTCCTTTCAGTTTCTGGACCAGACTCATCCCATCAATGACCGTTGCAGATGAACCTGGGATGACTTCTGCAGGAGAAACAATCTTCTCAAGCTCTCTGGCTAGGGCTGCTTTGTTGGTTTTACGTAAAGACCCATCTCCATTTGCAAGTGTCCATGGCAAAGGCCCAAGAGGATGAGCCAGTACTTCACTCATGTGCAGCTTTCTGCTTTCTGCAACAAGGATCATCTGGCCAAACAGCTTTCTGTCAGCTTTAAGGACTACTTCTCTGGATTGACTATGGCGAAGGGACTGCATTCTGATGTCTGAGAATGTTTTCAGTTTCTTCTTTGTCATTGTTTCATAGAACTTTGTGGATGGGGTATCTGCTTCCATGTGCTGTTGCTTGAAAGCTTGGTATGCCTTTTCCCCTATGTCATTGGCTTCAAGAAGGTCTTTGGCTACATTGTGCGGTGCAATAGTGGCAGTTGACAGGCTGACCAGCTCGCCTTGATCACAGTTGAAGGGATTCATCCAACTGACCTCCATCAGCTGAACAAGGGACTGGGTATCGGCCTCATCTCTTTGTATCCTAGGCAGCAGTAGGTCAGGATGTTTGAAGTCATGTTGGCCCACGTGTATCATGGTCCTCAATTGTCGCAGGTATCTGCTACGGTATTCAGCTGTGAGATAGTACTTGGCCACAGCTCCAGCTTTCAGGCTAAACCCCTTTGTTCCACCGGGCGTCTGGGTGTCTTTGTTGATAGTTTCTTCAATTGTCTGATCTACAGGAATATGTCCAAAGGGATTTTGGGGCCCGATCTGTACTGCAAAGCCACCTTTCATGAAGTAAGCATAAACATCTGGGTGTTCTATGGGAAGTTGTGACATTGTGGCATAGTAGTAGGTCAGGAAGCGTGCGTAGTTCACCTTGTCATAAGCAAAACACCATGGGATCATCTTTCGGATAGCTGCAAGGTGAAGCATCCAGTTTCCTTCTCTAGTAGCTCGAATGAGATCCAGCATGATTTCTGCCATATCTAGGTAAGACATCCAAAATGCTGACAGGCTCTGTGCATTCCTGAGGGACTCCAGGTATATGTGAAAGAGCTTCAAGGTGCGTGTGCATGATTCATCCTCAATCAACAGTTTGATGGATTCTTGAGAGACACTGCTGTGGAAGTCTCCAATGTTCTTCAGGGTTTCTTCCAGGTGATGGACATCTTCTGTATGGTTGTCCTGGAGCCAAGGAATGAAACCTTTCCATGCAAGCCGCATCAGTGCCTCGTACACAAGCTTGTGGACTCTAACTGCTCTGTTGTACTTGCGGCCTTCCATCAGCCCAGCCACTGATCCTTGTGCAATGACCCCAGATTCCACACACAGGTCGCTGAGCCCTGCATCTTGGAACCTCTTACCCATGATGGAGAGGAGATTGCAGATTGTGTGGAAAACACCCATTCTGATGATGATATTCTTGAATTTGTCATGTTTCCACACTATCTCAGCAGCCTCGATTGGTTGACTGGCTGGGTTATGTCACACAGATTAGATTAATTTAAAGTTAATATTTGTAGCGACTGTAACTTTTTGGTTTTAACAAGAGGAAGCTACATTAGCCACAGTTAGCTTAATGTTTGCTGGTTTAACAGGGCTGAGGTAGAGTTAGGCCAGTCTGAGAGTAGTAGTGCCCTCTGCTGGATGAAGGCAAAACTACACTGAAATAAGGTTTAAATTAAGTTTTAACACTGGAAAACCCAGGAAATTCAGACTACTATTATAACTACTGTGAGTTTGTCAAATGACAATTTTAAAGTATTCACCTTCCATTAGGTGTTTGGGCCCCTGGGGCTGGAGGTCTTTGTTTGTGGGTTTGAATAGTAAACATTCCTTCCTTTCTTCTCCAGCATATCACCTCCAGTAGGGCAAAACAAAGGATCACTCCCCCACACTGAGAACCATACTCCCCCCACAAATACCCTCCACATTCCAAAAGCATTGCTTCTTCAGGTGAGAGTTGCTTTCTTACACCAGAGAGAGACTTGAGATATAGCTCTGTACTTTCAAAAATTTGCTGAAAGGAGCATATATATATATATATATATATATATATATATATATATATATATATATATATATATATATATATATATATATATATATATGTATATATATGTATATATATATATATATATATATCAGTGGCGTACTCTCCAGGCCTGCAAGGCCTTCAGAGAAGGCCTTAAAATTATTTAAAATTAAAAATTAAAATTAAAAATTATTATTATTATTTTTATTATATTTTGTCCATGAATACGTATTACATAATTCCAAATTGTCTGTCCACTTCCTTTCATTGCTTTTCCCCTGGTTTTGCTGCATCCAGATGTGTATTTTCATATTTATTATTGAACCAATCACATTTCAGCCACTATTGTTGCTAGGTAGATTAGAAGCCTTCACTCGGAGCTCTTGTACCCATGTAGCACTGTCGACCAAGGTGTTGCTTCAACCAATCAGATTTTGAGTTAATGTCTATGGCCGAGACCAAAAGCCTTCTAGCTTCTGAAAACGTCAGCGTATTTACACGCTTTGATTGGATAGTCAATGTGTGACGTCACGTCCGCCGAGCGGAAGCTAAAAAAAACAACTGGCTAATGGCTAATCAGGTTGTCCAGTAAAATAAGCTTTTTCGCTATTTTTTTTAAAGAATCTAAGTAGTTTTAACAGTTTTGCAATGGTCCAATCTTGCTGTGTTATTGGATGTAATGTCCGGTCACACGACCGGAAAGGTAAAAAAATAGAAAACGGACTTTCTGTTTGCTGTTTCCTGCTGCACGAAGCAACTTATGTGTTCAAGTACACCTCGCTGCAGTGTGCAGCACGGACCACTGTGAATGGCCTGGATATCAGGTGAGACGTCCTGTTACAACTTTCTCAGTGTCCCCAAATAAGTTGTAGTTTGTTCCAGACATTCTGGTTAGTGTCTAAGGTTAGGTTGTGTTTATATTTTTGTATATAAACGTAGTCTGAGTGGACATCTGTGTTACTGTGAAATAAACTGTAGTGTTGTCACTTTTACTACTGATCTGGGTTCTGATATGTCCTGTTGAAGGCAAACATTCATATGAAATTAAATAAACTGCAGAAGATGAGCTTAGAAGCTGCAGATGATGAGAAATAGGGACCAGCAGCAAAGTTACAAATATGTCAGTTGTGTGAACAAAGAGGAGCAGAAATAAATCATCTGTTACATGAGAACAGGTCAGACTGTGCCTTGTTTTCTGTTCAAGGGATTTGATTTATTTATTTATTCATTCATTTTATAATAAAATACACAATAATATACACATAAAAATAAGAAAAAAACACAAATATAAAATGAAAGGCAGCAGATTGAAGAAAAACATTCTTATTTTATCTGCCCCTTGGGATGGATGGATGGATGGATGTGCAGACAAGCTCATAACAAGCTGTGATCTTCTCTCAAATTACAGAGGCTCAAAAGACAGAGGCTTTGATATTAAAGACTGTGGGAGTCAAGGTCAAGGTTCTTCATTGTCATTCACATCACATGTTGTACGTGAGGTGGAACAAAACTGTGTACACAGGGTCCCAGTTCCAGCCAATAAAAGTATAAATGAATGATGTGCTGAAGTTAAAATCTCATCATTCACTAAAGGGAGGTGTCGACTTGATGCTAATGATGTTGAAAACACATGAGCACACCTTAGAATTAATGTGGAAAGAGTGACTGGTTGCATGAGAAACAAATACAAAATGTTACACAGAACTACAGAGAGTCAGAGTCAGAGAGTCTTTATTGTCATTTGCACCACATGTGGTACATGTGATGAAATGAGATTATGTACACAGGGTCCCGGTTACATCCAACAACAAAATGCAAGAGAAAAACAGTAATAACATCTAGAATTAACTAAGGAAAACAACAACTAGAAATACACTAATCCCTAATGTAGTAGAAAAACATCATTATAAACAGCAGCACGAACTTGAGTCTGTATGAGCAGATGGTCACAGATGAGTCAGAGTCAGAGAGAGTCAGAGAGTCTTTATTGTCATTTGCACCGCATGTGGTACATGTGATGAAAACGAGATTATGTACACGGGGTCCCAGTTACATCCAACAACAAATGCAAGAGAAAAACAGTAATAACATCTAGAATTAACTAAGAAAAACATCAACTAGTAATACACTAAGCCTAATATAGTGGGAATAAACAGCAGCACGAACATGAGTTTGTATGAGCAGATGGTCACAGATGAACACAGATGAACACAGCAACAAGAAAACAGATCAGCATCAGCATGATGTGATATTTTGCAGTGTTTATTTTTTATTTTATTTTTATTTATTCATGAGTCTAACAGCCTCAGGGTAGAAGCTGTTCCTCAGTCTAGTGGTTCTACACTTGATGCTCCTCAACCTCCGTCCTGAGGGGAGTGGGGCAAAGAGTGAGTGTGCTGGGTGAGTGAGGTCTTTCATGATGCAGGTGGCTCTCTTCCTGCATCTGGAGGTGTAAATGTCTGTGATGGTGGGGAGACTGACTCCAACATCTTCTGTGCAGCCTTCACCACTCTCTGCAGAGCTTTTCTTTCTGCAGCTGTGCAGCCTCCATGCCACACGTTGATGCTGGAGCACAGGATGCTCTCCACTGCACACCTGTAGAAGGAGGTGAGGACTGAGCTACTCAGACCAGCTCGTCTCAGCCGTCTGAGGAAGTAGAGTCTCTGATGACCTTTCTTGATCAGGCTGGTGGTGTTGTTGCTCCAGCTGAGGTTATCATTCAAGTGTACACCCAAGTATTTGTAGCTGGAGACCACTTCCACCACTGATCCACCTATGTTCAGTGGGGCATGGGTGTGTTTGTTCCTTCTGAAGTCCACAATCATCTCCTTTGTCTTCTTCACATTCATGTGAAGGTTATTCTCTTTGCACCAGCTCTCCAGGTGTTCCACCTCCTGCCTGTAGCTGGACTCATCATTGTTTGTGATGCATCCCACCACAGCTGTATCATCTGCAAACTTTACAATATGACAGCCTGGGTGGGTGGCTGTACAATCATATGTGAGCAGAGTGAACAGAAGAGGGCTCAACACACATCCTCCTTCTACAGGTGTGCAGTGGAGAGCATCCTGTGCTCCAGCATCAATGTGTGGCATTGAGGCTGCACAGTTGCAGAGAGGAAAGCTCTGCAGAGAGTGGTGAAGGCTGCACAGAAGTCTGTTGGAGTCAGTCTCCCCACCATCACAGACATTTACACCTCCAGATGCAGGAAAAGAGCCACCTGCATCATGAAAGACCTCACTCACCCAGCACACTCACTCTTTGCCCCACTCCCCTCAGGACGGAGGTTGAGGAGCATCAAATGTAGAACCACTAGACTGAGGAACAGCTTCTACCCTGAGGCTGTTAGACTCATGAATAAATAAATAATAAGAATAATCACTGCAAAATATCACATCATGCTGATGCTGATCTGTTTTCTTGTTGCTATGTTCATTTGTGACCATCTGCTCATACAGACTCATGTTCGTGCTGCTGTTTATAATGATGTTTTTCCACTACATTAGAGCTTAGGGTATTACTAGTTGATGTTTTTCTTAGTTAATTCTAGATGTTATTACTGTTTTTCTCTTGCATTTGTTGTTGGATGTAACTGGGACCCCGTGTACATAATCTCGTTTTCATCACATGTACCACATGCGGTGCAAATGACAATAAAGACTCTCTGACTCTGATATATATATATATATATATATATATATATATATATATATATATATATATATATATATATATATATATATATATATATATTTATATATATATATATATATATACATATTTATATATATATATATAGTATATGTATAGATATATGTATATGTATATACATTTATTTAGGGGTGTAACGATACACAAAACTCACGAGACGAGACGAGACAAATTACAGAGCTCGCGAGAACGAGACGAGATTTTAATATTAGTTCAAGAAAACTTCAAAGATCGGTTTTATGCCGCAAAAAGGCTTTTATTCTGTTTTAACATGTATTACAAACCCAACTGATGTCTTCATTTTACTGATTGAATCTCCTTAGACCTTAGAACGTTCAACTTTGTTTAAAAAAAATAGATATTCACGCAGGACTTTCCAAAAATTGAACATAAATATCCGCATCAGCACTGACTCTGCAGCCGTCACTCACCAGTGTTGCCAGATTGGGCGGTTCACCGCGATTTTCCTTCTGACTTTTGCGGGTAAAGAGTGCTTTGGGTGGGTGGGACTCTATCTGGCAACACCGGTCACACCGGTGTTTACGCAAGTGTGTCTTTACATTCGGGGCAGCGTCGGCAGCGCCGGGACCCTCCATCAATGTAGAGGCGTCTGCGGCACCGGGACCCTCCATCAGTAGTTGGGGCGTCTTCTATAGCAACTTCATCCGGCGAAGCCATGCTGTCCGTGACGCTGACTTGCTAGGGGCTCTGCTAGCGCTAGCATTAGCGTCTCGCGAGACAACGTTACCTCTCAACGAGAGATATCGCGGGAGTTTAATATCGCGAGATCTCGTACAACGAGATCTCGTTACATGCCTAGCATGTATATATACACACACACATATATATATATATATATATATATACACACATATATATATACATATATATATATGTATATATATATATACAAACATATATATACATATATACATATATATATACATATATATAGAAGACGCCGAGGAGGAAAACGTGTCAGGAGACAGAGGGAGAGGAGGAAAGTGAAGAATGTAGGACTGAGGGTTGCAACTCTAAATGTGGGGACAATGACAGGCAAAGGTAGAGAGCTGGCTGACATGATGCAGAGAAGAAAGGTAGATGTTTTATGTGTCCAAGAGACCAAGTGGAAGGGCAGCAAGGCTCGCAGTATTGGAGCAGGGTTCAAACTGTTTTACCATGGTGTGGATAGAAAGAGAAATGGAGTAGGGGTGGTCCTGAAGGAGGAGTTGGCAAAGAATGTAGTAGAGGTGAAGAGAGTGTCAGATAGGGTGATGTGTCTAAAGGTAGAAGTAGAAGGTCTGATGCTAAACATAGTAAGTGGTTATGCTCCACAGGTTGGATGTGATGAGGAGGAGAAGATAAATTTTGGAAAGATTTGGATGAAGTGATAGAGAGTATTCCCAGGGAGGAAAGAGTGGTGATTGGAGCAGACCTGAATGGACATGTTGGTGAAGGAAACAGAGGGGATGAGGAAGTGATGGGTAGGTTTGGTGTCAAGGAAAGAAACCAGGAAGGACAGATGGTGGTGGATTTTGCCAAGAGAATGGAAATGGCTATAGTCAATACCTATTTCCAAAAGAGGGAGGAACATAGAGTGACCTATAAGAGTGGAGGAAGGAGTACGCAGATCGACTACATTCTGTGTAGAAGAGGAAACCTGAAGGAGATTGGAGACTGTAAGGTTGTGGCAGGGGAGAGTGTGGCCAGACAGCATCGGATGGTTGTGTGTAGAATGACTGTTGTTGCGAAGAAGAGAAAAAGAGTAAAATCAGAGAAGAAGACCAAATGGTGGAAGCTAAAGAAGGAAGAATGTTGTGAGAAATTCAGAGACGAGCTGTTAAAGGCTCTGGGTGGTAAGAAAGAGCTTCCAAGTGACTGGGCTACTACAGCAACAGTAATTAGAGAGACAGGTAGGAAGGTACTTGGTGTGTCATCTGGACAGAGAATGGATGATAAGGAAACCTGGTGGTGGAATAGTGAAGTGCAGGACGCCATTCAAAGAAAGAGATTAGCCAAGAAGAAATATGACAGTGAGAGGACTGAAGAGAGGAGACAGGAATATAAGGAGATGGGACATAGAGCAAAGAGGGAAGTAGCTAAGGCAAAGCAGAGGGCGTACAATGAGTTATATGGGAGACTGGACACTAAAGAGGGCGAGAAGGACTTGTACCGATTGGCAAGACAGAGGGATCAGGCTGGAAAGGATGTGCAGCAGGTTAGGCTTATTAAAGATGGGAATGGGAATGTTCTAACAAGTGAGGAGTGTGTGATGGGAAGATGGAAGGATTACTTTGAGGAGCTAATGAATGAAGAGAATGAAAGAGAAAGAAGAGTGGAGGTAATAGAAACTGTGGACCAGGAAGTGGGAAAGATTAGTGAGGGTGAAGTCCGGAAAGCTCTGAAAAGAATGAAGAAGGGGAAGGCAGTAGGACCTGATGACATACCAGTGGAGGTTTGGAAATGTCTCGGAGAGATGGCAGTGAGGTTTTTGACTCAAATATTTAATGGAATATTTGAGGGTGAGAAAATGCCTGAGGAATGGAGAAGAAGTGTGCTGGTTCCCATTTTTAAGAACAAGGGTGATGTACAGAGTTGTAGCAACTACAGGGGAATTAAGTTGATGAGCCACACAATGAAGATCTGGGAGAGAGTTGTGGAAGCAAGACTTAGACAAGATGTAACTATCTGTGAGCAGCAGTATGGTTTCATGCCAAGAAAGAGCACCACAGATGCCATCTTTGCTTTGAGGATGTTGATAGAGAAGTACAGAGAGGGTCAGAAAGAACTCCATTGTGTGTTTGTGGATTTAGAAAAAGCATATGACAGGGTACCAAGAGAAGAGGTGTGGTATTGCATGAGGAAATCTGGAGTGGCAGAAAAGTATGTTAGACTGGTACAGGACATGTATGAGGACAGCAGGACAGTGGTGAGATGTGCTGTGGGTGTGACAGATACCTTCAAGGTGGAGGTGGGATTGCATCAAGGATCGGCTCTGAGCCCCTTCTTGTTTGCTCTGGTGATGGACCGACTAACAGATGAGGTCAGGCAGGAATCCCCATGGACTATGATGTTTGCAGATGACATTGTGATCTGTGGTGAGAACAGGGAACAAGTGGAAGAGAACTTGGAGAGGTGGAGGTATGCTCTTGAAAGAAGAGGAATGAAAGTCAGTCGTAGTAAGACAGAGTACATGTGTGTGAATGAGAGGGAGGCCAGTGGAACAGTGAGGCTACAAGGAGCAGAGGTCACAAAGGTGCAGGACTTCAAGTACTTGGGGTCCACTGTCCAGGGAAATGGGGAATGTGGTAAAGAGGTGAAAAAGAGAGTCCAGGCAGGATGGAGTGGATGGAGAAAAGTTTCAGGAGTGATTTGTGACAAAAAGGTGTCAGCAAAGGTCAAAGGAAAAGTTTACAAGACAGTGGTGAGACCAGCTATGTTGTATGGTCTGGAGACAGTGGCATTGACAAAAAGACAGGAGAAAGAACTGGAAGTGGCAGAAATGAAGATGCTGAGGTTCTCCTTAGGAGTGACAAGGATGGATAAGATCAGGAATGAGATCATCAGAGGTACAGCACATGTTAAACAACTGGGAGATAAAGTTAGGGAGGCCAGACTGAGATGGTTTGGACATGTCCAGAGGAGGGACAGTGGGTATATTGGTAGAAGGATGTTAGAAATGCAGCTGCCAGGAAAAAGACAAAGAGGGAGACCAAAGAGGAGATATATGGATGCAGTTAGAGAGGACATGGAGGTAGTTGGAGTGAGGACAGAGGATGCAGAGGACAGAGTGAGGTGGAGGAGGATGACTCGCTGTGGCGACCCCTGAAAAGGGAAAAGCCGAAAGAAGAAGAAGAAGAAGAATATATATATATATATATATATATATATATATATATAT
>JBBPBX010109453.1:0-11008 GCA_038048925.1 Garcialebias charrua | reverse complement strand
GTCGGGGGGAGGGGGGAGGGAGGGAAGGTTGTTAGTTTCTGCTCTGAAACTAACATTTTAAAATGAAGGATAAAACAGCTGAAACTGTTTGTTCTGTCACTTAGCAAAACAACAAGTTCGCCAAGTTTATCTGGAGGATGTGCAGACACAGCTGCATCCGTCCAAGGCCACTTACTTGTTTTAAAATAAAATAAAAACTTATTCAGATGCTTTGCCTCTCTCGACTCATTCTGCCATATTTTTTCTATTGACTAAAGGTCTATTTTTCCCTATTTTGCCTTTAGACGGACAACCTTTTGTGCAAAGTATTAATATGTGCTAATAATAACAAACTGGAAAACCTTTTAGATGCAGTTACACCTCCAAAATAGCAACTTCTCAGACACAAAAACAAGTACAGTACCTGCACATTCACTCTCAGAGAACAGAAAACAGGCTGCAGGCTCAGCTCGGGTGGGGGGGGGTGAAGGCCCACAAAACAGATAACAGACAGGAGCCGAGCTACTCATGCACACACTGAGGAAAATGGGAGGAAGAAAAGAAAAAACCAGAGGTTTAGGGCTCCAGAAACACAAACATACACGTAAAAAGGACTAAACAAAAAACAGAATGACGCGTCATATATAAATATAAACGTTCTTGTCTCAATTTCTCTTCTTGTCTGGCCGGACACGCTAAGTCCAATTTAAGGTCTGGCAGCCAGCCTCACATTTCTGGTCTTGGCTTGTTTTGACTGCCCTCGCCTATACACAGGTGTTCCCGGTCTCACGAGCTCTAACATATGAGGTTCCGGACCCACGAGAACACGTGCTCCGCGTTCTCACATATGAATTTTCATCTTACGAGCACCTCGCAGGAACGGAACCTGCTCGTAAGTCGGGGACCACCTGTATAGAAAAAGATTGGTCCTGCCAACTAACGAGATGCGCAAAAAGTCGACTAGTTCTTGAAAAACAGGCACCTCACTTAAAATTTCAAGTCATCGGCTCAGGGTGAACTACGGTAGTTCCCGTTACTGTACTCAAATTGTTTTAAAAAACGACATATCAACAAACACTATTTAACACTCACATGTCTTGCTGACCTGCGTGGATGTCTAGGAATCTCCGCCAACCCGATCCTGACCGCACCATGGACAGAGGAAGCTGGCCAGAGACAAACCCAATCACTGGACTTTCTGTCATATTTACCTTGCCTCGCAGCTGCGCTCCGTTCAGAGGTCTTCAGGAGCAGGTGTGGGGAGAATGGGTTTTCGGCACCAAAATGATGGGGATTTTAAACCCCTGTTACCTTAATAAAAACCACACAAAGATAAACAAGAGAACAGTGTTAAATCAGACAAACAACTTTGCAAAGGGGAATGGCTTTTAATGTCTTTTGAAACTTAGTTTTGGTCTCAAATACATTGTCCTGCACAATTCCAAATTGTACTGGACATGACAAGCTATTTAAACAAGAAGCAGGTGGAGTTTTGACAAGCTCTGACGTCTTACAGATAAAACAAACAAGTCGTGTTTCTGATCCTACAAGAACATCTTATCCAGACATTGTCAAGGCTAGAAGACTGTCTTTTCTGTATCAGAGAAAAGCAAACAACATGTTTGTAATATCAAATATAAGTGTTAAAAGGGAACAGAGAATATTTGATATAAGTGAGCTGGGTTATAATTATTGGGTCAGAGTAATTAGTTTTAGATGATAAATATTGAACATCTCCATCAGGTGGCTTCATTTAATTTGTGTTTCACAAATTTCCAGATAGGGTGGAGGCCTCTGCACATGAGGCTCCTGCTGCCACGACAGCCGTTTTTTGTTTGACCTTGTCACAGGTCGACAAATTAATAAAAATAACTGATTTTTATTTGATCTCACATCTTGGAATCCATGTTGACTGCCGAAGGCGTCTCATGGTGAGACTGCACACTGTGATATAAGACCCACGTTACTTGATTTTTCACAGAACATCAGTACAAAGATGGACGTTCAAACAGGTGCATCCTTTGATAGGCACTTAGCTGCAAAGAACGTCCTTCAGGAACCAGGTGAACATCCCCTGGTGTTTTACGACAGGCTCCTCTCTGTTTACACAGGGAATAAAACTGTACCTGGCTTAGAGGAAGATGCGGAGTTTAAAAATCGTTTCACTTTGAATCTGATACCTTTCATAATGAAATGTGTTCGCTTCAATGTTAATTGCAAAGAGAGTACCATGGCAGAAATTAAACAATGTGCTGTGGAATTTTTTGACATGCTCGAACAGCGAAAAACACCCTCAGTGGTGTGCCCAGGTCAAAAGGTCACATCCCACTCGCAGGAAGTAGAAGAGGTTCCCTCTCCTTCAAAGTGCGAGAGGTCACAGGTTTTTCATAATAACATACAACAGCATGGTGCTACGAGCTGTAGGAGTTCTGAACCCCCTGCCCCTCAGGTTGAAAACCTTGAGATGAGCAGAGAACCACACAAGGTAGGTGTTCGCCCTCCAGATGAACCCAGATGGTCCGGATCGAACCAAAAGAGTTCTCTCATGGATCTCACTGTAGGTGAAATTCGAAGGAGGTTGCATGGGAACCGTGAACCATTGAAAAATGGTCTGTCCCGACATGTACCCCCGAGAAGCGGCCCTCCTGCCCATGCCCCTCGAACTGCACAGTTCGAGACATGCAAAGCGTCACACAAGCTCCAGATTATGGAAGCGGCGCCTCCGCGCGTGGACGTGACTGAGATTGTGAGTTGTTTGTCAAATGATTTGATTGTTACAGTGGTTGACCAAGCTGACACAACGTGTGACGTTGTCCTTGATGATAACACAAACAACGTTGTTCATCCTGATGAAGCGACGCGCAGCACTGCCTTTTGCAACAACTCAGTGCACACAGTTGACAACAACAACGTCAACACTGACATAGATGCTGACAGCAAACAAATTGCTGAAAATCCGCATCCTGAAGGTCATGAGGCAGACAGCCATCATGATGCTGACAGCGACGACGATTACACAGACAGAGTCACACGTACACAGAAACGTGTGGAAAAACCTGAACGGTTTCTGTGTAACTTTATAAAAAGGGGGATAGCTAAGAGAGCTTACCTGCCACTCACATTGGAAGGGGTCCTCGCGCAAGAAGCGCTCCTGGTTAGCGGCTCAGACGTGTCTACCATGTCAGCCGAACTGTTTGAGGAGCTAAGGACCGCCGCTAACGGTGTTGGCAGGCAAATACCCTTTGTGAAAGACACTTATGGTGCGCAACAAGGCCTCACAAAGGCGAGCACAACCCTAATAGCCATGGTTCACATGCAGATTGGCGAAATGTCACTATACCACCCGGTGTATGTGTCTGAACTTGACTCACTCCAGACTCCATTTGTGGTTGGCCAAGATTTTATTAATTGCTTTGAAGCGATTATAAATTATGGCAATCAGACAATGTGGGCCACAGTGAGCAGTCCCCTGCCAATCGAGGTACCTCCCCAGGGTCAGGACACTGACTGTCTAACAACAGGTACCACTAAGGTCACAAGGGATTCCCCAACCGAGACCACAAACCCGGTAAGTGATCCTTCATATCCAGGTGAGACAGAGGAGACTCAACAGTTGGACCAGACTCTGGCCCATCACGAGGACCTCCTCTGCGAGCTGACACCTTCAGCACTCACTGAACACTACCTAACACCGGTAGAGGAAGGTGTGGAGATCCAAGGGTCCCACACCGATGACGCTGTACTGTCCTGTGGGACAGGTAATTCGGCAAACAGCCAAGCTTGCAGTGAAGTCTTGGTTCAAGGACATCTGAGCCCACAAAGTGACAGTCTACAACACGCTGACAGTCACTTGGACTTCATTGTTACAAATTTTGTGGACCCCTCCTTGAACAAAAGGGGGGCAGACTCACACTTCCTACCACAGGTAGAGGACGGTGTAGAGATCCAAGGATCACACACCGAGAACGCTGTGCTGTCCTCTGGGACAGGTAATTCAGTCATCAGCCAAGCTTTCAATGAAACCTTGTTTCAAGAGCATTTGAATCTAGAACTACTCAGCAATGACATAGTTCTTACAGACTCAAAGAGCACCTCTTCATTCATGAAGTGGGAAGACATACATCACAACGACAGGGACACGCCTGCGATGGCGCCGACAGTTGTGACACACCTGCATTACGCAGAAAGAGGTAAACGTACAATCAATCAATCAATCATTCAATCAATCACCTTTATTTAACCAGGTAGAGCCCGTTGAGATCGAGATCTCTTTTACAAGGGTGACCTGGTCAAGTGGTCAGCAGCACACGTCACATTGGCAATAGGCATTTGCACTTATCAAAAGAAAATAAAGAAAACTACAATCACAGTAAACAGATGTTGACAGTTCAAAACCAACAGGATATGACAGATTTCTATATACATTATATACAAAACAAGCAGACAGACCTCGGTTGGGTAAATAAAGTTAAAAAAATCAACAATGACATGTATATATATACATGATATACGGAGGTACATTGGCCGAAACCTATAAGGTTCCTGTATAAGGCTCCCCATAAACTGCGCGAACAGCTTAGACTAAACACAGGCATCCTAACTCGTGCCCATGGACGGACGTCCACACCCGTGTGCGTGGTCCCTCATGACCACAGGGGGGTGATGTTAGGTCATGCCCATGTCAAGGACAAAGATTTCAATAACCCCACAAACGACAAAGAGCTCGCAAACTCACAGACTTCATGGGAAAAGAAGGTCGTCCAAGCACAGGATAGTAAATAAACTAAACAGTTTAAACTATTCTAGTTGCGAAAAGAAACCGTTCCAACTAGAACTTAGAAACGCTAAGCATAAAACCCACAACAAAAACTAACCTTAACAACCGTTTAAATCTGCAGGATTTAATTGACATCGGTTATAAAGCTAAGAACTGTTTTTCTTGTGTGTGACACGTTGGAATCTGACGACCAGAGCGAGTTTGTTGTAGTGAAACGTTGTTTTTAGTTGCTTGATTGCGACTTTTGTTGTTATTGAAGTTGTTATTGTTTTCTGAACACTCCCAGCCAAAGAGGTTTTGATTGTTGATTAGTTGAAGACTTAAATGGATTTAACTATGCCAACATGCTGTTCATTTTGTTAAAGATCTCAATCTTTGAAAAGTCATTGTAGATTAATACTACTTAAGGTACTATAATCTACACTGATCTCCCAATCATTTAGATAGAACCGATTCGATCGTTTCTATTCTAGATCTATTCATTTTGATGAGTCTCGCCATAGACTTCAAAATTTATAGGGAATACCAAATCTTGCGTCGTTCGTCTAAAAGACAACAGACATTTAGACCAAACTAGATTTCATTTTTTTTTAGTTTAACCTAAACTAAGTAATGAATGGAGGAATAGTTTGAATGAAGAGGCCTTCGTTACAGAAGCCCTCCACATTTCTATAGGTATAGATCCCTATTTTTGATTTTTACAGCATTGATCCACCCCTTAATTGGTAATTTTAGCTGATCTAATCCATGATAGCTTACATACCAGGTGCATATAGGTAAGGCTTAATGTAGAATCCCAATCATAAGCCCACCTAAAACCACATAATTGCATGACACATTGAACCAGGGTGGCACCGACTGGAAGCCATCCAGCCTGCAACCTTCGATGTGGGGACCTGCTGATCCAACGTTGGTCTTCAACCTTCATCCAAGGCCCGCCTCCTCTGCTTCAATCGAGGGATCCCCTCTACATGCTGATTAAAACCATTCTTGCTGATGAAATCAATAACCCCCATCGTTGTGGATTTACCGTTGTGGATTATAAGACTTTGTTTCCAAGGGATCACAGACTCAGTTTTCCATGGGTTAACAGACTATGTTTCCAAAGGATTAAAAGCTTGCCGCAATGGGATTACCTACGAACAGTATGGAATTTCCAAAAACATTATGGGAATATGTGACCAGCCACTCCAAATCCAGGAACAAGTCGGCACAACTCTAACTGAGAAAAAATCAATAAACCTTCAACTTCTGAGAAATTAGTGAAAATCGTTTTTTTGCAAAATGTACCAGTTGAAGTTGTGAAGAAACCATCCCATGCTTTAAAAAACACTTTATAAGTGTTTAAACTGATAAACTTTGTGTTAGAAATCCGTTTGTTTTCAGAGTAAAACCAAGCCGCAGTGATTTGCGTACTGGGGGCGGGGACCCTCACAGCTGATTAACATGCGGGACTTGTTTGGCTGGTATCAGAGCTTTGTTACTGGCTTCGGCCAATAACGTGCAGCTTTGAAAGAAGCACATGGCTACTTAACATCTATAGATCGCCCAGTGGACACAAGGAACAAGGAAAATAATAAAATAAAGCCGATCAAAGCGTCAGAGCTGTCAGCTGTTTTTCCGACCGACCCGAGGGAAAAAAAAAGAAGCCTTTACTGCGTGCGCAAGCAAATCGCAAGCAAATCAGTTTCCATCCTACATAATACATCCATCCATACGTCCATCCATCCATCCACTATCTTTATTTCATTAGACAAAGCAGACACACGTAATCACCGCGCCATGCGCGCAGCCACTGCGGTAAAGTGAGCCTCTACTCGGCTCCGTGTCTGCAGCCATGGTCTGTGTCCAGCTGCGCATCGCGCAATCACACGCGTTGGATTGGCTTTAGGTTTTACAAATCGCAGCAAAGAAACTAAAATTTAAAGCACGATAATGGTGCACCAATTATGCAGATTCAACTGGCCGTTTGAAAAGGTAAAATGTACAGTTAACATCGGATGGATCAGCCGTTGACGCAGCTGTCAGCTGCTGTCAGCTGCTGTCATCATGATAAAAAAGCTGAATGGAGCAGCGTGTTTAATTAAAATAGCCTTGTTTTTCCCAGATAATTTTGCTCTAAAATGTTTTTGTTTATCTTTATGTAAGGTTATCTTTAGAATTTATTCCGCAAGAACCTGAAGATAATCAATCTCCCGGAGGGGACTGAGGGCTCGGTCTCCTTGGTGGATTTCCTCCAGTCAACTCTCCCAGCTCTGGTTGGCCTTCCTTCCGACTTCCCTTCACTGGAGATCGAGCGGGCCCACCGGGCCCACCGGGCTCTGGCCCCCGCCCCCGACCCAGGCAAGCCTCCGAGGAGCGTGCTGGTTCGGTTTGTGAAATTTTCACAGCGGGAGGCTGTTCTTAGAGCTGCTTTGAAGAAACGGGATATCCAACATGGCGGCTCCCAGCTGCGCTTCTACCCCGATTTGTCCTCCGAGGTCCTGCGTAAACGACGCGACTTTGACACCGTGAGGAGAGCGCTGGCTCAGCTTAACATGTACCGTGGATTCGCTTATCCAGCTCGCCTCCGGTGTCTGCATGAGGGTCGGATTCGACTTTTTGATACTCCGGAGTCGGCTACTTTGTTTCTGGACTCGATTAAGTAAGGTAACTTTTCGTTCTCCATTGCTTTTCCTGTTGTTGATGACGAAGTAGAGAGTCGGACATCTTGCTCAGTTCTCTCTGACTGTTCCATCTTTTTTCACATTAAGTTTTGAACTATGAAAAAAATCTTTAAACAAAAAATCATTTCATTTACTACATCTTAGGGTGCGTTGAACTATATTATGGCATTTAAATGCTCTCTCTTTTTTCTATTATAGAGACTGGACACAGAAAAATAATTTCATTTTATTTCATACATTTTAGGGTGTATTGAACTATATTATAGCATTTAAATGCTCTCTGTTCTATCGTAGAGACTGGAAGCGAATAGAGATAAGGCAATGCGTGCTGGTACTGGACTTTTATTCGCTTACCCATGCATCATTATTATTTAACTTTATTAATATTTCTATATTTTTGTACACATCTTATTTTCCTATTTAAAAAAAAAAAAATACGGAGAGAAGACTGTAGGTGGTTAATATTTATCCTGGGGCATTGATGCGGTTTTTGGGTGTCCTGTTTGTTTCTGTGATCACACTGTTTAGTTATAGCTTTGTTAAGTTAAACTTAGATTTTATAGTGACTTTTTTTGGGATGTTTTTTTTCTGCCAATTGGGGGCAGGATGTGGGTGGGTATGTGCTGTTTGTCATGGGGTTTTGTCTTGTTTTGTTCGTAGCTGCTCCACAATAATTCTGTTTTTCTCCCCTTCATGTTTCCTTTTGGTCTCAGTACTTCATCCATTTTCTTTTAATATCATTTATGGTACGTTAAGTCAATATGCCTCGGCCACTTAGTCTCA
Organism: Garcialebias charrua; assembly: GCA_038048925.1. Lineage (NCBI taxonomy): Eukaryota > Metazoa > Chordata > Actinopteri > Cyprinodontiformes > Rivulidae > Garcialebias > Garcialebias charrua. The sequence goes on along the minus strand of JBBPBX010109453.1, from coordinate 2,803 downwards.
TTTCCTGGAATGTCCAGGGACTAGGTCATGTAATTAAGAGGAAGAAAATTTTGACTTTTTTAAAAAAACAACAAGTTGATATTGCACTCCTCCAGGAGACTAGGCTATCTGATATGGAACATCTGAAACTAAAAAGAGATTGGGTGGGCAATGTTTATTTTTCTTCTCACCCGCAGAACAAAAAGGGCTCAGCCATCCTCATTAATAAGAAACTCCCCTTCACTTTGGTGTGTGAGGAAAGAGACTTGGAAGGTAGATTTATTCTGATTAAGGGTTTAATTGCTGGCCAATCTATAACCATACTTAACGTTTATGCCCCTAACAACGATTCACCTAATTTCATTTCGCAAATAATTTTACTGTTTAACCAGCATTGTGACGGTCTGGGCTTGCTGGCGGGCGACTTCAATTGCATAATGAATGCGGGTTTAGACAAATCCTCTTTGGCACCTGTATCCAACCCTAAAGCCTCCTCTGCTCTTAGAGAACTAGGTTCAGACATTGGGCTGATCGATGTGTGGCGTCAACTGAACCCTAAAGTAAAAGACTACTCTTTTTATTCACATCCTCATAACTCATACTCTAGAATTGATTATTTTTTTATCCCCAAAAGTTACTTACATTCTGTTCTGTCTTGCTCTATGGGTTCAATTGCTCTTTCAGATCATGCCCCTATTTATTTACAACTTGATTCCGCTTTTAATACTGTGAGGACTCCCATCTGGAGATTTAATACCTCGTCCCTGAACAATAACCCTTTTTGCACCTTTGTTAAGAATGGTCTTTTACAGTATTGGTCTGACAATGAACTCTCCCCAGTTTCTTCTGCCATGATTTGGGATGCGGCCAAGGCCACCCTACGAGGGCAGCTCATCTCTTACAGCGCATTTCAGAAAAGAGTTCTGGAGGAAAATAGAAAAAAACTGGAGAACGAGGTGTCTAGGTTGGAACATATACATAAACAGTTTCCTACGTCGGGGAATCTCAAGACTTTAATCGCTGCTAGAACAAAACTAAATATGGACTATACCCGCCATGCCCAGAAGCTGTTACTTTATACTAAACAGAAATATTACGAATTTGGTAATAAGTCAAGCCGTTTGCTTGCCTATCAATTAAAGAAACAAATTAATGATCGCTCTATTAACAGGATAAGAACATGTAATGGGGACGTTACTTGTGACCCATCTGCTATTAATAACACCTTCAAAGATTTTTATAAAACTCTCTACACGGCTGGTAAAACCGAGTCAGATATTGGTTCTTATTTAGATGGTATTCCCCTGCCCTCAATTTCAGAAGAGGCTGGCTCTGCCCTTGATGCGGCCTTTACACCTGAGGAGGTCTGGATGGCAATCCAATCGATGCCGAATGGAAAGTGTCCTGGTCCAGATGGATTCCCACTGGAATTTTATAAGAAATTCTGGCCCGAGATTCATCCCATACTTTTACCTGCCATAAACAACATATTAGTAGAAGGGGTTCCTCCGTCCTGGAATTTGGCTTCCATCAGTTTATTGCTGAAGAAAGATAAAAATCCCTTGGATTGCACATCTTATAGACCTATCAGTCTCCTTAATGTTGACTACAAAATTGTTGCCAAGGCGCTGGCGCGGAGACTAGAAAAAATTCTTCCAAATATAATAAACCCTGATCAGACGGGTTTTGTGAAATCTAGATATGGAACAGATAATGTGCGTCGTACACTGAATGTCATTCATTATCTTAATCAGCATAAAGACCCTGCTCTGATTGTCTCTCTCGATGCAGAAAAGGCCTTTGACCGGGTAGAATGGCCCTTTTTATTCTCTGTTTTACAGAAATTTGGGATGGGGCCTAATTTTATTAACCTGATTAAAGCCTTTTATTCCAATCCAGTAGCCATGGTAAACACTAATGGCTTTCTGTCAGATGGTTTTTCTGTTCAGAGGGGTTGTAGACAGGGGTGTCCCCTGTCACCTTTGTTGTTTACGTTGTTCATTGAACCTTTAGCGGAGATTATTAGATCCAGTACGGACATATCTGGAATTAGAATAGGTGGAGATAATCATGTGATTTCTCTTTTTGCGGATGATGTCCTTTTATACTTGAAAAACCCAGATACATCAATCCCGGCGGTACTTAGCTCCATAGATAGGTTTGGTGTCCTTTCAGGTTATAAGATTAATTTGGGTAAGTCTGTTGCTTCTCCTTTCAATATTCCTCAAGATATGGTGCTTCAGTCTACCTTTCGTATGTCTGAAAAAGGGTTCAAATACTTAGGCATTTTTGTCACTCCTGACCTGAAAGACTTATTCTCTTCAAACTACTCCCCCCTAGTTCTGAACATTAAGAATGATCTATCGAAATGGTCTACTTTACCTATATCACTTCTCGGTAGGATTAATACAATAAAAATGAATATTCTCCCTCGTTTAAATTATTTATTTCAAAATCTCCCCTGCTACTTGTCTCTCACATTTTTTAAATCCCTTAATTCTCAAATTTCTCATTTCATTTGGAACAATAAGCATCCACGAGTTAGGTTTTCCACGCTTACTAAACCCAAACATTTGGGAGGTTTGTCTCTACCCAATATGCAGCTTTATTACTGGTCCGCCCAGCTTAAAACTATGTCTGACTGGTTTTCTAGTAGAGACAACTGTTTATGGCTTGACCTTGAGTCTTTATCATGCAGTCCCAGAAGGTTAAGCTCCCTCCCCTTTATCAATAATTTAGATCAACTGGATACAGTAAAGGAAAATGTGGTAGTTTACAGTACTTTATTAGCCTGGAAAGACATAAAGAAATACCTGAACATCCC
>JBBPBX010109452.1:0-11008 GCA_038048925.1 Garcialebias charrua | reverse complement strand
AGCACACAAAAGACTTCAGCCCCAGGGGGTCAAACAAACCTAATGGAATGCAAATCCATCAATCTGTCATTTTACAGTCTCTGGTAAGTGTAGTACTCATCTGAATATTCTGGTATTCCTAGTGTTAAGGGCCTTGCTCAGGGGCCCAGAGTGGTGCGAATGGGTGGAGGCAGGTGTGGGTGTTTCACCTTTTTCCACCCACATTTTTTGATGTTGTCGGTACCGGGGCTTGAACTGGCGATCTGCCCACCGTCTCTAACCACTGCCCCACCACTCCCATTGCTTATATAAAAACATATACAGTATTTTCCAGACTATAGGTCACATTTTTTTGCCTAATTTGCATGCACTGCGACCTATAGAGAGGTGAGACCTATTTATGGATTTTTTCCCATATTTTTAGACCCATTTTTGGCTCAGATATGACTGTTTTTCATTTTGACAAAAAATGGTGCAGTACCACTTTTGTCCGCTAGGGGACACTTCCAGAGAGTCCACCAGCCGTTTCCAGCTCATGTGTCCGAAAAAAGCCTCCTCTGCTCGGACTGACTCTGTCGCTGCCCGGCCTCCTGCTCTGGAGGTAACTTCTGTTTGCTGTGTTTGTTAGCTGTGTTTGTTAGCAAGATAAGTCAAGAACCACAGGACAGATTTTTATCAAACTTACAGAATGTAATAACTGTATGGACATTTACAACTGACTAGCTTTATGAGATGTTTGAGATAAAAAAAATTGTTCTTTTAGCTTTGTTGTTAGCGGTTACCTACTATTTAGATAAATAGCTGATAAACCACTCAGCGGATATTTTTTTTTAGCTCACAGAGTGTAATTATATGGGTTTCAGTTACAAACTGTTGACCTGTATTAGACATTTGAGATAAAATTAGTTTTTCTATTCGTGTTTTTAGAGACGCAACCGGGTCGTGTTAGCTTCGATTTATTTCCGTGTGTAGTGATATAGCAACCTCATGTCCGTATGGGATGTGGGCCTCTCTGCATCTCTCTGGAACTCTCAGTGTTACACCTTCTTGAGGCCCTCAAGGAGACAAATGGACAATTATATATTTTAACAATTATTATGAATTAATGGACACTAATTAATCAGATTGAACTTTCTCTTTAATGTGTGTTAATTCAGAATTGATCAAACAGTATTTTTGTCATTTCAATGATGATTTTACTAAACTGGTATATTTTAAATATGACAAAGTTAAGAGAACATCTCAGAATGATCATGCTTTGAACTGTCTGCTCTAGGCAGAATAAGTGTCGAAAGTTGAAGGAACAATCCTTCGTATTTGTTTGAACTGTTTTTGTTTCAAAGGAAAAGTGCTAGACATAGCTTGCTTTCGGTCTCCCGTCCTTTCTAAAAACAATGAATCAGTTCTCAAAACAAAGTACTGACTTGTGCACATGCACCTGCATCTTCTCACGTATGTTTTCTATGTTTTGTCTACCCTATCATCTGTCACTCAAACTCACTCATTTGCAAAGTCACACCCTCTCTAGGGGTGCAACAACCAATCAGCAGGAAGTATGTGACTAAGTCACACCCCCTTCTTAAGGGGCACTTCCTGCATTTTTGGCTTTAGAGTTTCGAGGAGTACGAATTAACTGTCAACCTGCTCTCTCCTCTGGGAAAGCTGGAGACGTCCCGGTCAGGTGTCAACGACCCACGTCTCCGCTAGGATCATAGTAAAGCCTTACTGTGATCCTGTCACTCTTCTGGAAGAATTTGTTTTCTAAAGTTTTATTTTGAAAGTCAGTCTGTGCGCTTGACCTTTGTTTCCTGCCGAGGGAGGCGAGCTTCAATCGTATCGTGAATCAGCCACACACACTGAAGTCCCGACTGGACGGCCGGTGGACAAACCCATCCACGTGTGTGTCCACAAACTTCTCCACTCTTGTCTCCAAGAGACGAACCTTCAACAGGTAACGAGCCGTAGTGTGGTTGAACGTGCGGGAGCCCAGCAGTCTGCTCGTGTGGGAAAAGTGTCACCCAGTCTGGTTCAAAGTAAACAACTTTAGCTTAACTTAGCTCCAGAACTCCTTCCTCCTATTTCTTATTTTTCATAAGCTATTTAATCTGTCAAGTAAATGTGCCAACAGTTAAGTTCCTAATTGTCTGTTTGTTTTAATTTGAATTCTTGTCAACGTAGTTATTAAATCAGAGCTAATATAGATACAAATGTTTAATGTAATTCTTGTGATAGTTTCAATAAAAGGTCTATTTTTTTGGTAGACCAATATAAATTGAAGTTTCCTGTGAAGTTACATTTCTGGCTAATCACATCACAGATTTATTGATTTATTCTGAAAAAGTTGAGACCCCGTGAACTTGGTGGCATGTTTGTGCAGATAAAAGTCTGCTACCTGCACATCTAAAGATATAGGTAAGTCAGTAAACTGACCAGAAAGTCCTATATCTCTACAATAATGGTGGTCCAGTAAGTGTTTAAATACCTTACCCCACCTTATTCCTTTACATATTGGTGGCCGCGTACTGGTCTTCTGAAAGATTAAATTGATAAGTTGTTTTTGTAGCTTATTTTTTGTTACGGTGGTGTTGGCTTAGTTTTGCATCCTGGTTTTGGGCTTATAAGAATAGTTTTGGCTGGGGGGTGTCCGGGAGTTGCTGATCGTGGCATTGTCTGGATTATTTTCCCGTTGGAATTATTTTTTCATTCACATTTGAGCGTATGCTTGGAGCGGGTGCGTGATAAATGTTTTGTCTGTGCTTGTGAGACGTTTCATTACGTGTCGCGAGGCTGCATGCATTTTTCTTGTTGTGACCGCCGTGTCACGATCCTGTTTCATTTTCTTACATCTGCGATTTTCTGTTGAAGCTGTTTCACACATATGCTGCTCCATTAAGTGCCTTTTTCTGTTACAACGTGTGTTGCCGAGGTTCGGGAAAACCCACTCCGCAAGGACCGAGATCCGGTTCCGTTTGACGTAAAGTCCGTCGTTGTACACAGTTAGCGGGCTGCCTCCCCTGGGGGCGTGAGAGTTAGCCTGGTTGTGTTTTAGCTCATTGACAGTATTTTCTGCGGTGTAGAAATACGTTTATTTTGTGGAAGAGAGTCCAGTGCTTTGGGTCGGGCTAAGCTAAACGGTACCGACAAGATGGCTGCTTAAAACGCTGTGATTGGTCCATTGTGTGTCGCGTTCAAGAACGTTGGTTTCTGTAGACTCTGGTTGTCAGATTCATTTTTGCACACATTTCTGACGGTTTATCTGTGTTGTTTGAGTTCTATGCACGTAATATCGTCGAAGACTGGCTTAACCGCGGTGTTTTGCGGTATTTATGACTGTTTTAGAACGTTAAAAAGTCCGTTCCTCGCTAGAGTTCGAAAGACCGCAGGTCCGTGAACGCACCGCTCGAGCGGCACGTCGCGCGTGGGCGGCGTTAGGTTTGGAAGACACAATTTCCCATGAACACTTGGGTTTTAGAACTACAGTTCTGTCTTCGCTGTGATTGGTCGATTACGCTGTATGTGTTGACGCATGCGCAGTGGGTGAAGCCCGCTCCTCGTCAATTTTCACTTCAGCTGCTTGTCCCAGACGAGTTTCCGTGCTTGTTTGTCCATTACTGTCATTAAAAAGACTGTTTAATCGCGGTGTTTTTGAGATTTTAGTGGGTGGACAGAGCCGGTTGCTCTGAAAACTGCCGATCGCCATGTGACCAGGTCACGTGACACCGATTTTGCCGGTTTTATGAGGACCGACCTTATTTCTTTTAAACGCAGTTTAAAAGGTTTCACAGTTCAACCGATTTTGCTCACATGATTTCGTTTTTGTGAGCCTGGGTTCTAGAGCTTATCACGTTACGCTTTAGATCTGTCTGCTTGATGCTTTTCATCCGTGTTAGATGTCTGTGGGCTAAAAAACTGCAGCTTCGCTCGCTGGTGATAACAGCGCCTCTATAGCGGTCAGATAGAGAAGTTACAGTCGCTGTGATAAACTCATTTCCAGCGCTGTGCCCCCTGCTGGTTACTGGAGAAGACGCAGTCTTCCTGTAATGTGTACATGTTGAATGTTCCTGTTTTAAACGGGTAACATTTTGAAATATTGTCCTCACAGCACACTTTTCATTTGATTTTCACATATAATCAAATGTTGATGGCAGAACAGTTACACAGATTTAATACAGACATGTCTGTTGTTGATAAAATTTGACACCTTTGTCATCAATTCTGTGCACAACTAGCTCTCTGTCCCTGTTTTGTTTTGATCTGCAAGGTTAAGATAACACACATGAGGCTTCTTTTGTCTTGATTTTCACAAAATCACACAAACAACGGCGAGTTTTGTTTGACCTTGTCACAGGTCGACAAATTCATAGGAATCGCTGATTTTTTATTTAATTTCACATCTTGGCATCACATGGTGAGACTGTCCACTGTGATATAAGACCGACTGTCCTTGATTTTTCACAGAAAATCAGTACAAAGATGGACGTTCTAACAGGTGCATCCTTTGATAGGCACTTAGCTGCGAAGAACGTCCTTCAGGAACCAGGTGAACATCCCCTGGTGTTTTATGACAGGCTCCTCTCTGTTTACACAGGGAATAAAGCTGTACCTGGAATAGAGGAAGATGTGGAGTTTAAAAGACGGTTCACGTTGAATTTGATACCGTTCATAATGAAATGTGTTCGCTTCAATGTTAATTGCGAAGAGGGTACCATGGCAGAAATTAAAGGATGTGCTGTGGAATTTTTTGACATGCTCGAACGACGGAAAACACCCTCAGTGGTGTGCCCAGGTCAAAAGGTCACATCCCACTCGCAGACATTAGAAGAGGTTCCCTCTCCTTCAGAGTGCAACAGTGAACAGGTCCCTCATGATAACAAACAACAGATCAGTTCCAGCTGGACCAGTGACTCAGATCGGTTCACAGGAGGTTCTTCTGCCCCTGCCCCTCAGGTTGAAAACCTCGAGATGAGCAGTGAACCACACGAGGTAGGTGTTCGCTCTCTAGATGAACACAGATGGTTCGGATCGAACCAACAGAGTTCTCTCATGGATCTCACAATGGGTGAGATTCGAAGGCGGTTGCATGGACACCGTGAACCATTGAAAAATGGTCTGTCCCGACATGTGCCCCCGAGAAGCGGCCCTCCTGCCACTGCCCCTCGAACTGCACAGTTCGAGACATGCAATGAGTCACACATGCTCCAGATTATGGAAACGGCGCCTCCGCGCGAGAACGTGACTGAGGTTGTGAGTTGTTTGTCAAATGATTTGAATGTTACAGTGGTTGACCAAGCTGACACAACGTATAACGTTGTCCTTGATGATACCACAAACAACTTTGTTCCACCTGATGAAGCGACGCGCAGCACTGCCTTTTGCAGCAACTCAGTGCACACAGTTGACATCAACAACGTCAACACTGACATAAATGCTGACAGCAAACAAATTGCTGATGATCAGCGTCCTGAAAGTCCAGTTGCTGACAGCAAGCAAATTGCTGAAAATCCACATCCTGAAGGTCATGAGGCAGACAGCCATCATGATGCTGTCAGCGACGACGATTACACAGACAGAGTCACACGTACACAGACACGTGTGGAAAAACCTGAACGGTTTCTGTGTCACTTTGTACGAAGGGGTAAAGCTAAGAGAGCTTACCTCCCACTCACATTGGAAGGGGTCCTAGAGCAAGAAACGCTCCTGGTTAGCGGCTCAGACGTGTCTACCATGTCAGCCGAACTGTTTGAGGAGCTAAGGACCGCCGCTAACGATGTTGGCAGGCAAATACCCTTTGTGAAAGACACTTATGGTGAGCAACAAGGCCTTGCAAAGACGAGTACAACCCTAATAGCCATGGTTCACATGCAGATTGGCGAGATGTCACTATACCACCCGCAGAGGTGGGTAGAGTATTCAAAATTTTTTACTCAAGTAAAAGTATTGTTACTTGAACCAAATATTACTCAAGTAAAAGTAGTGAGTAGGCATCCAAAAATTTACTTGAGTAAAAGTAAAAAAGTACTTTGATTATAACCTACTCAAGTAGTGAGTAACTGCGGAGTACCATCTCGTGTCATTAAATTATAACATGCAAATGGATTTACAAGGAAACATAACTTTTAATGAGAGTGAACATTGTTATAGATAACACAAAGGCAATACCAGCCAAAAGGATTTAGTAATAACCCCCTCTTACAGTCAATCAAATCAAACAACAGTCATCTTTAAGCGATTTAACAAAAAAGAGAAATAAAAAAACAGTTCACCTAACTATCGAACTGCAAAGCAACATATATACAGTAATAGTATTTCATTTATATTTTTGCAATAGTCCAGTTTTGATCATGTAATCATCGTTTTTGCATTTTTTACTTCAGTCTCCAAACCGTTCCATCAAGCAAAGGACTGTGTATTCTTGAACTTAGAACAATAGACAACATAAACTCAGTGAAACATTATTCAATAATGTGACTGTTGAGCTTTAAGAGTAGCTGGCTCTCAAGGTTTTTGCAGTGAAGCTGTGATCTCTTAGCAGTAAAAAGGAGTCCTGCATGACTAAAGAGTCTCTCACAAGATGCAGACGCTGGAAGACTTGTGTTGACTTTGAGTGACAACCGCTTGATTTGAGGAAAGGAGTGTAACAGAGCCATACCTCCAGTGGATGGACATGAAAGATACCTCTCCAGCTCTCCTGATTTGCTGGTCTTAATGGATCCAAAGAAGTCTTCTTCATCAGAGCGGCTGCTGTTTGGGCTGTTGTCATCAGTGTTAGTGTCCAAGTGATCCTTGATGTAGTTGAGACCTTTAAAAACATTTTTTGTCAAGAATTACTTCTGTACACTTATGCATTATTTATAGTACATGTTAGCCTGGCCCTCGCCTTCCTGCACAGCTCCGCTCAATTCTCATTTCCCTTCACTGCACAGTCTGGGACTTATCCCATAGACAAGGATTTCTCCGGTAGATTTTTGACCAGACCAATCAGAGAACAGAAGGGGCTGAGTTTTTGGCCCCTAACCCACGCCCCCACCTGTCTCAGCGCAGCCAGCAGCGAGCATTCGCATGTTCTCATTCAAAGCGATGCAGGACTGTTTGATATGTGACACAAATTTATTAATTTCCCCTTCTTAATCCCTTATCTGGAGTTTTCTTTTGTTTTTTTGGCCAAAAGTCAAGTGTTCGCTCCCTCCTCCTCCTCCTTCTCTCCCTCCGCTGATAAGGAAATGCCCCCACCTATCTGTCCCAGCGCGCAGCCGCATGTTCTCATTCAAAGCGATGCAGGACTGTTTGATATGTGACACAAATTTATTAATTTCCCCTTCTTAATCCCTTATCTGGAGTTTTCTTTTGTTTTTTTTCCCCAAAAGTCAAGTAATCGCTCCCTCCTCCCTCCTCCTTCTCCTCCTCACCCTCCGCTGAGTGTATGAACAAGGAAATGCTTCAGGTTGTCACGAGAGAATTAAAGTCAGGTTTTACGTTGCTGCCCGAGTCCCATCAGATTTCCTGGTCTTCTGGTGTGTTGGACCAGCGCTCCATGGTTTTATTTTATTTTATTAGGACGTTTAATTATCATATAAACACAGAATATACAACGGAGCGAGAGAAAATTCAGCAGGAGGTGGAGCTGAAGTCAAGTTCAGAAGACCACGGGGGAGCAGCCATCAGCAGAGCCCACGCCTCCAGCAAGAATTGATTTTCAATGGAGAAAGTCCAGACCCTTGTCTGAAGCGAAGTGAAGGACAGGGTCTGGTTTTAACCAGGCTAAGTACATGTATGTAATGTTTTGTAATGTGCACACACACACACACACACGCACACTGATGTTTTTATATTTACCAGATTTTAAGATGTTCTCATCTGTAGTCCAGTTTGTTTTGAATTTAGGTAGGAGTATAGCTGCAGCGATGAGCTCAGGTTCTTTCATCATCTCAGCAAAACGTTTCTGAATGCCACCCAGCAGGGCATCGATGAGAGGTGCACACACTTTGCAAGATGATACCAGCTTCTTCAGCTTGTCTTGCAACTGGTGTAGGGTTGGCAGGAGGAAGCCCATGTGCACAGATGATTCTCCTTGAAGAATGTTGAGGGCCATGGCAACAGGTTTCATCACAGCAACATACTCAGCCAAAAATCCCATTTCAGCTGGATTCAACCTTTAAATGAAAACTGAATTGTAATTTTTGTTGACATGTTAAATGTGCAGTGCATGTAAACACATACTTACAATATAAAAGTTAATCATTTTAATAATACTTTTAATGTGTTTATTAACATGAAGCCAACTTACATCTTGATCTGCAATGCTGTGCATACATTGCGAAATGCAGATTCTCCCTGTTCTTTGTGAATGCGCACCACTCTTTCAACAGCTAGGTACACAGAGTTCCAACGGGTTTGATTAGGTCTGAGGAACTGCAGCTTGCATTCACGTTCAACAGTTTCAAACCCCTTGCTTGACCTGCTTGTTTTATTCCACAGAGCAGTACATTTAGCAAAAGAAGATCGAGATAGTCTTCTATAGGTTTCATGCTGGCCCACTTCTGCACGAGTGGCATCAACTGTTGAAATGAGATTCAGGAGATGGCATGCACATTTTTGGTGTTTTGGAAGTTGGTACTCAAGGCCGGTGTCATCATCCAGAATGGCAGCTACATCGTGATAATCCATCTCTGACTCACTTTCGTCTTCTGATGCTTCGTCCATGATGGAGTCTTTCTCCTCTTGTCTAGTGACATCTTTATCTTCTTTTTCATCCACACCATACAAACGAAAGGCTTTCAAGAAGTTGGAGCCACTGTCAGTTGTTGTTCTGGTCACCTTTTCCCTGATCTGATATTCAGAATGTATTCCTTCTAATGCAGCAGCAAGGACATCAAATGTGTGTGAGCCTTTAACACGCTGACAGGCCAAAGCAGCAGATTGCCTCTCTAGTGTGGTAGGTTCTATCCAGTGACAGGTGACACCTAAATAACTACGCTGTCTGGCAGTCCAGCAGTCTGTTGTGGTGGCAACATGGTTCACAGCGCTCAACTTTTGAATGATTATGCTCTTCAAGTTCTTTGCAGCTTCTTGTATTCTACAGCATAATGTTTTTCTTGTCATTAAAGTGCAATTAGGATGAAGAGATTTAATTATGTTCTTAAAGGATGGTGCCTCAACCACAGAAAATGGTTGGCTAGCTTCACAGACAAAATTTACAATGAGCCTATCCAGCTTTGCCTGTGTTACTCGTGGAGAGATGAGGGAATCTGTGATTTTCACACTCTTCATCGGTGGCTCATTAGAAGAGGAGGATTTTCGCTTCTTGTTGGAATCTACCAACTCAGTATATTTCATCAAGCTGTTCGGATGGATTCTCTGTTCACAAAAAAATAAAAATAAATAAATAAAACAAATAATAATATATAATCCACACATCAAACATTTCAGATAAACCTATTACATTTTCAAAGACATGCCAAATCATTGAGTTAATAATACCGGTAATTATTATTTAAAAAAGCTAAGTCTGGTCCTTTGGACATTCAAAAAACAAAACAAAGCTTTGTTTTGTTTTTTTAATGTCCAGAGGACCAGACTTAGCTTTTTTAGATTTTTCTACCTGGATTATTGAGCATATATCAGGGAATAATAATTATTATGATTACCGGTAACTTGTTTGACCCGTGTCTTTACCAGGGCAAAAACTCAGTAAAATAGTAGTTTAACCAGTTACTGCTGACTTCCAGAAACTAGCTATTCACATGTTAACAGAGGGCATCAGCCTTGATCGTCAAAGTATAGGTCACTGATGGCTGCTTGCTATTCAACAGTAGCTGAGTGGCTCTTCACATTCTCAAGGTACAAACAATGGGGAGACCGGTCCTTTTCTGTTGCCGGTCCAAAAGCCTGGAACAGCCTCCCCCTTGAGCTGCGTGCCACCTCTGATCTGACTCTGTTCAAAACCAGACTGAAGACCCACTTGTTCAAAAAAAGCTTTCTTCTATTATTATTATTATTCTTACATACTCTTGATCGATCGAGAGAGAGAGAGATACACTATCACATACAATGCTGTTATTGCATCACTCAGCCCTCTGTGAGCAGCATAACAACCGTAATTAGCATAACAACAATAACAGAGGGCTGAGTGATACTAGCAATAACAGCATTGTAAGAGGGGGACAGTTGAACCCGGAGGCCTCCACCTCTGTTTAATGATGGACAGTTTCTTTTCACAAAGATGGCCTCCTTTACTCCTCTCTCAAACCATCGTTCCTCTCTATCAAGGATGTGAACATCTTCATCCCTGAAAGAGTTGGCCTATACAAACGTATTGATCACTTGAAACATTTTCAAAATAAACATTTTACAAGTCTTTTTTGTAAACATATTATTTGTTTAGTGAAGTAAAGACACTATTTTTTATATAAAGCAAGTATTTCTTTATTCATTCAACCTTCATTTATGATATTGAAATCAAGAAATACCTTATTTTTTTATCAAAAGTATTTATGTTTACGGTAATGAACTCAGACTATCGGTATTTTGTTTTATAAAAACAAGTATTTCTGTTTAATAAAGTCAAGAAAGACCATTATGTTTTTTTAATATTTTTGTTTTTAGCTACATTAGCATTTTGCTCATGTGTGCTCACAGAGTGTGAACACGTTTTTAGTAACACACCACGTAACATTCAATAGTCACATCATACACAGTTTTAAAGTTATGCATGCTGTTGTAATAGAGCTGACATCATTACACACACAAAAAGAAAAAAATAAAGGTAAACTTACCGCAACGTGTTTTCTCAAATTTGACGTCGAGTTCATGTAGGCTGAAACATCTACAAGTTTTGGCAGACACAGCTGACAGCGCATGATGTAACTGTTCTTTTTAGACGACTGAAAGGTGAACATAGATCGTATGTGAGGCCAGAGGTGCTCTGAATTCGCTTCGCCAGCTTCTGTCGCCATTCTTTCAGGAACCGTCCGAACGTCTTTCTCTCAAACCGCTTTCATCTCAAACCGAGTCCAGAATCTCAACGTCACTG
>JBBPBX010109451.1:0-11008 GCA_038048925.1 Garcialebias charrua | reverse complement strand
GCTCTCCCTCCATCCTTGTCCTCCTTGACCTCACTGCAGCCTTCGACACTGTGGACCATAGTATCCTCCTCCACCGTCTTCATGTGGAGGTCGGTCTCTGTGACACCGTCCTGGACTGGTTTAAATCTTTCCTCTCCAATAGGCTGGAATGTGTTAGTCTTGGCAACGCCACGTCCCAGACAGTCTCTGTCTCCTGTGGTGTCCCTCAGGGGTCGGTTCTGGGGCCCCTGTTGTTTTCCCTTTACATGCTGCCTTTAGGTCAAATTATTAATCAGTTCAACATTTCTTTTCACTGTTATGCCGACGATACACAGCTTTACATCAGGACTGGAGCATCCTCATCTTCCACCTTGTCATCTCCATCTTCACTCACTGCCCTCTCTGCCTGCCTGGAGGCAATTAGGGCATGGATGAATCAGAACTTTCTTCAATTAAACTGCTCCAAGACTGAGGCCATACTGATTGGCATCCCTCACCAGGTACACTCACTGCCCTCTCTGCCTGCCTGGAGGCAATTAGGGCATGGATGAATCAGAACTTTCTTCAATTAAACTGCTCCAAGACCGAGGCCATACTGATTGGCACCCCTCACCAGGTACAGACATCTACTATAACAACACTTTCCTTTTCTGGACAAGACATCCCCCTCTCCACCTCTGTTACAAATCTTGGAATAAAAATGGACTCCAATCTTACATTTGAAAATCACATTAAGCTTCTGTTTAAAACTTGCTTCTTCCATCTTCGAAACATCTCTAGACTTCGCCCATCCCTAACTTTTTCCGATGCTGAGAAGCTCGTCCATGCTTTTGTCTCCTCCAGGCTCGACTACTGCAACTCCCTGTTTATTGGAATCCCTGGCAAAAACCTTCAGAAACTTCAATATATTCAAAACAGTGCTGCAAGGATCTTGTTGCGAGTTCGTAAATTTGAACATATTACGCCCATTCTTCATAACCTTCATTGGCTTCCTGTCGCCTACAGAATTCAGTACAAAACTGCTCTCATTACACATCAATGCTTACATGGAACTTCACCAGATTATCTGAAGGATATTCTTATTCCACACTCATCCACCCGGTCGCTGCGGTCACAGAACAGTAATCTCCTTCACATTCCGAGAACCAAATTAAGGACCATGGGAGACCGGGCTTTCAGTGTGGCTGCCCCCCGCCTGTGGAACTCTCTTCCTGACTGTCTGAGGGTCCCACAGTCTGTGGTTGACTTTAAGAGCGGCTTGAAGACCTTTCTTTTCAACCGAGCATACTCTGCCTCCTCATGATTCTACTTTTGATCTTAGTTGATACTGTTATTGATTTTACTTGTTTTATTACTTGTTTTATTGACATTTAATTTCTGTTGCACCGTGTAGCACTTTGAGATTTTCATTAATGAAAAGTGCGTTATAAATTGAATTCATTATTATTATTATTATCCCCAATCGAACGGCCAAACGGAGAGATGCAACCAGGAGTTGGAGGCCATGCTTCGGTGTGTGGTGGAGTCCAACCCCTCGGCTTGGAGTCAGCATCTCGTTTGGGTCGAATATGCTCACAACACCCACAAGTCCTCGGCTACAGGTATGTCGCCTTTTGAGGCATCTCTCGGCTATGCTCCTCCTTTGTTTCCCAGCCAGGAGTCCGACATTTCGGTCCCATCTGTGCTCCATCACTTCCGACGATGTCGACGTGTTTGGCGCCAGGCCAGGTCTGCTCTTCTACGCACGGCGGCTCAGAATAAACGTTTTGCTGATCGCCGCCGCTCTTCTGCGCCCCTCTATCGAGTGGGTCAGGAGGTTTGGTTGTCCACTAGAGACATTCATTTGAAGGACGTTCCTCGGAAACTGGCTCCTCGCTTTATTGGCCCCTTTCCCATCGTCAAGCTCGTTAACCCGTCTGCGGTCAGACTGCGGCTCCCCAGCTCCATGAGGATCCATCCCACCTTCCACGTCTCACAGATCAAGCCTGTTTCCGTGAGTCCTTTGTGTCCCCCTGACAACCTTCCTCCTCCTGCCCGGATCATCGACAACCATCCTGCTTTTACTGTTCGGTCCATCCTTGACGTACGACGCAGGGGTCGTGGCTTCCAGTACCTGGTGGATTGGGAGGGCTACGGTCCGGAGGAGAGGTCGTGGATTCCTCGGTCGTTCATCCTGGATCCGAGCTTGATCTCCTCGTTCTACAGGGCCCATCCTGAGAAGCGCCTCGGGTCGCCGAGGGGCGACTCTTGAGGGGGGGGTACTGTAGGGAGTGCTACTGGCTGCAACCCAAGATGGCCGCCAATTACCACAGCTGCCGGCTATCTCCCTGATGAGACCTTCACCTATATAAGGCTGCAGTCAAGTTCCACTCCTCGCTGGGGCATTGAGCTACTTATGGTATTTATGCTCCCAGCCTGTTTGTTTCTTTGAGAAAAGTTACTAACCTCGTTCTCTGTGCCTCCAGTTCTCCTGTGTTCTTGGATCCCTTCCTGTTCTGGTACGCCTTGGGTTCAGTGCCTGGTCCTCGTGCCTGATCTACTGCCATTCCTCTGTGAGACTGATTCACCTTCCTCTGGACTCACTTGGATTCACTCTCACGCTCCACCCAAACCATCCAACCTGAGCTCCAGAGGACCACCTGTACATAGTCACCTGCACAATAAACACTGTTGAATTTTTTATCTTGTGGAGTCTTGTCTCGTTCCGGGTCTCGTACCATCTGGGTTTACTGAAATCATTACATAACTCATCAAAATTTCACGTTTAACAAAATAGACATTAATCAGTTATATATATATTTCCAACAAAATAGTTTTGATCTTTTTCTAAAATATAAACATTGACTTCACCATTTTTGCATCATCCTCCAAACCTTTCCACATACCCATTCCATGTATTGTAGTAGAACGTCCCTTTAAACTGGTTATATACTTAGGTTTAACAAATCTATCTATTCCCATTCAAAGTAAAACAACTCTTCCTTTTTACAACATATGCTTGGATGTTTGATGGTAGCAAGCAATTATGAGCTTTAAACATAAGTAGAAAAATATTTTAATCCACCAAATCATAAAACTTAAGTAATTTCAACTGACAAAACAGAGCATTAGAAGGGTGACAATAACACTTTCTTGTTATAATTCTTACAGCTCTTTTTTGCAGAATAAAAATAGGCTTTGTTACGGTTTTACATGCTGCACGCCAAACATTGACACAAAAAGTTAAGTGCGGGACTACAAGTGTATTATAAATTAAATATAAAGCATCACTGTTTAATAAGTCCCTTACTCTATAACAATACTGCATTGGACTTAGATATTTTAATTTTACAAGATTTATATGCTGTTTCCATGACAGTTTATCATCAATAATTACACCCAGAAACTTTACCTCATTCACTCTACATATCTTAACACATAATTTTCAAAACTAAACATTTAATTTCCAAACTAAACATTTAATTTCCAAACTAAACATTTAAGTTCTAAACTAAACATTTAATTCTTAAGCTAAATATTTAATTTATTAACTAAATATTTAACTTGTAAGTTAATTTAGTTTGTAAACTAAATATTTAGCTTGTAAATTAAATATTTAGTTTGGAACTATGACATGTATGATTAACATGGTGAAAATATGACTTTGGAAAAAAAATCTTATTAAAGGCTAAATAAACCAAAATATTACTGCTAATTTCAATTAACAAGTGACAACCCATACAACCGGATGCATTTCAGACAGGACATCAGAACTTGTTTTCTATAAATCTATGACAGAGGACCTCAAATATTAGTATTTATTTTTATTGGAACTATTTTGCAAGAAGTAGTTCAAAAGCAAAGTCCCTAACCATGGAGATGTTTGGAAACATTACATTCTAATAAAAAAAAGGGCTCTAGTTTTAAACAAGGTTTTAATCTAACCATAGACAGATGCTCTATTTTACATCAGATTCAATTAACACAGTCACTTGATCCCAAACATACGGTGTTTGAGGGCACTTCTCTTGTCAAGGGTTCATGCTGCTGAATCCATTTAGCTTTACAAGAAGTTTTTGAAGATTTCATGTACCTTGTTTATAGTTAATGTCTTTCAAATATTTCCATCCATCCATCCATCCATCCATCCATCATCCATGCATCCATCCATCCATCCATCCATCCATCCATCCATCCATCCATCCATCCATCCATCCATCCATCCATCCATCCACCCATCCAGCTTCATGGTCAGGTTGTAAAGGTAACAGGTCCAGGAGGGAAACCCATGGCATTCCTTTCACCAGTAACACTCCACAGCTCCTCCTTATAGATAAAGTGTTCCCAGGACAGAGAGGTTATACTTTATAATCAATCCAGCAACTTATGAGTCTCCTCCCAGTGCAACGAACACCTCCTGAAGAAGGCGCTCAGGAGGCATGTATGATCAGAAGCCTAGACCACCTCAGATGACTCCTTTCAATGAGGAAGAGCTGCACCACTCTGAGTTCCCAGATGAATAAGCTCCTCATCTCATCTCTTAGATTAAACCCAACCACCCTATGATGGAAATTCATTTCAGCTGCTTGCACCCATAATCTCGTTCTGTTACCCAGAAGCCTTATGATCTTTTTAACATATTAACGTTACTAGAACTTCCTTCTTCCACCTGTGTAACATAGCTAAAATTAGAAACATCTTGTCTAAAAATGATGGAGAAAAACTGGTTCATGCATTTGTCACGTCTAGACTGGACTATTGCAATAGTTTATGTGGTGTCCAAATACTTCTTTAAAAAAATCTTCAGTTGATCCCAAATGCTGCTGCCAGAGTTTTAACTGGAGTTAGTAGGGGAGATCATATCTCTCCGGTTTTAGCTTCTCTCCATTAGCTCCATGTCAAATCCAGAATTGAATTCAAAATCTTACTTCTAACCTACAAATCCTTCAACAACCTAGCTCCATATTATATTTGGAATTTTATTGTTCCATGTTTTCCTAACAGAGTGCTTCTCTCTCAGACTGCAGGTTTATTTGTGGTTCCTAGAGTTTCCTAAAGCAGAATGGGAGGAATATCTTTCAGTTATAAGGCTCCTCTCTTGTGGAACCAACTTACAGTTTCTCTCCATGAGGCTGACACATTGTACAGTTCCCTTTCAGTCATGTTCTCTCGGTGCAACATATGCTATGGGAATTGCGCCCCCGCGCAATTACCTGAAGGAATACATTCACGCCTTTACGGCTAGGGCGTCAGCGTTGCGCCAGAGGCCCCGCCCTCTGGGTATTTAAGCCGCTGATGCCCATCCATCTTTCTCTTTTTTGCCCTTCACCTCGCTTAAACCTGAACTACCTCTCTTCGCGGGACTTCTCTGTTGCTTCATCGCTCAACTAGAGGTGAGCTTGCTCCCTACACAGAGCGTACGGAGAATTATTCCTGCGTACTGCTGGACTAGCGAAAGCTAGTCCGGCACATTTTCTCTTAACCCCAAAGTATTTTCTTCTCCTCTCTCCACAGACTGCTTCGCTCGACGGCGCTAACTACGCCACAACCGCTACCCCTGCTAACTCGTAGCGGGCTAGCCAGCGAAAGCGACGCGACGGAGGAGACGTCTCAAATTAAAAGAAAAAAGATTCTGGAAGGACTCGCTCGCCTTGTCTCGGACATGCCTCCGGAGAGAGGAAAGCGAAAGACAAGACTTCCAAGGAAAACCAGCAGGACAACGAGTCCAACGTCGAACGCCTGTCCTAGCGGATGCGGTTTCTCCCTCGCAGCGACGGACACCCATGAGGCCTGTCCCGTCTGCTTGGGAAAGTTACACGCAAAAACGGCGCTGGATGTGCCGACTTTTGCCCACACTGCAGCCAGATGCTGGAGGCGGTGCTGCAACACCGGGCTGACCTCGTCGCCAAGGCCATGGGCGCCCCAGCAGTGCCAGCGGATCCAGACACCACCGAGCCCCTCACTCCCACGCCAGAGCTCTAGAAAATGGCTCTACATGACAGCACACAAGTCGAATGGGGTGAAAGCCCTGACATGCTGGCTCCTATGGTGGACTTAACAGTCAAATTCGACACTCGCGACATGATGAACGAGGACGAGATCTCAATTTCAGCCTCAGGCGAATTTTCCGCGGAGGACGCAGATGTCGAATACAAGGAACAAGGAGAAGACCTCTCCCAAACACTGGTACCTATGCTCCCGGAAACTGACTTTTCCATCCCTGCTCTGTTCGACCTGTGTCACAGAGCAACGGACGCACTACAGATCCCATGGCCAGAGCCTGCGCCTTGTCAACAGGTCACAAGGCTGGCAGGAAACTATTTTTACTCAAAGCAGCAGGCCGCCACGANCACAGAGCAGCGGACGTGCTGCAGATCCCATGGCCAGAGCCTCCGCCTCGTCAACAGGTCACGAGGCTGGCAGGAAACTATTTTTACTCAAAGCAGCAGGCCGCCACGAGGCAAAGGATGCCCGTGTTCCCGGACTTCCTCACAGAACTGACTCGCACCTGGCCTCAGCCCAGAGCTCCCATGCTGTTACCACTCTCGCAGTTCCTCGACGTGGACGGGATGGATGAGGTGGGAATAGCCAACGTGCCTCAAATTGAGGACACACTGGCATCTCACCTGGCTCCCAAGTCATCCGGGACAAAACCAACTCTTCCCAGTGTAGTGATACAACCTTGAGTTTAAAGCACGTCTCTGATCGTTCTCAGTAATGAACTTTTTGGGAGTTATTCCTGAAGGGACAATAATACTTTTAGTACTTTTAATTTGAATCAAACATCATAAATTAAGTCATCCAGAGACTTCTTTTAATTTGTGTTAATTCAAATGTCATCAATGAATAACTTGTGTTATTTGTATAAGCATTAGTGCATTTAATGTTTGATAGTCAAGGACTATTTAATTCAAACTGGACATTTCCTCAAAATGTTGTACATGAAGGATTTCTCCTCTCGAACTTGCATGGGAAGATAAAAGGAACACTTTATCTTTTTCATTTAGTTTGAAAACAGGACAACAAGAGACATTTCGTTTTTGTCCTTAAATAATCAAGATTAATAATATCTGTTTTTGCTATTATCATTAATAGGTCCCATATGTGATGCTTAATGACGTTGTTTTTAATCAAACCAACAGTATTTTGTTAAAGTGTTAAAGCAAAGGAATCAGTTTTATCATAAAATGCTGACATCTGAAACTAACACTTTATCTTTCTGACAAACTAATCTTTTGACCCCCTTTCAACGTGTTGATGTCATCCTCACATCAACTTGTGATGCCTTTCGGCCAATCAGAAAACAACACATTTTCTGGGTCACGTCTCAGTTAAAACCTTCACATTTTACTTCTCTCTCGAGTAGTTGCTGGAAGAAAGTTGACATGAATTGACTTTCTCTTTGAAGCTGAGAACTTGGACCAAGCGTCAACGGTCCAGTTCAACAGCCGAATTAATAGCAAGACTGCTGTTAACTCACCTGAGCTTCTAAGCTCCGACCACAATGAGTGTTCACATCCAAGAACACTTTTACTCTTGAAACATCAACCAGACTACGTTACTTCAGTGGGTCAAAGGCGGACGTGAGAAGCTACAATCTAAACAGACTGACCTCTCCGGACTTCAAGGATCGATCCATTCTTGGTAGACCGTCAAAAGGTAACGAGTCGCTGATTGTTTACACACCGGACATACGGTACGTCCAGCTGGAGATCGCACGGGGAACGTGTCATGTTCTGGTTATAAACATTCAAGATAGTTCACCCCTTCTTTTCCACCTTTCCTCCTTCTTATGCTAAAAACTTCCCTTTAAACTTTATATCTGTTGTCAGCAACAAACTAAGTTAAACCTGCCTGCAGAATAAGTAAAAAATGTCATTCTTTTGCTGTTCTGTTGTCCTAAGTTTGAATCTATCTCCAGTTAAGTTATATGAAGTTTAATCAGAGCCAATCCTTATGCGTGTTGATGTAATTTATTGATTATGTTAAATAAATGGTGCAGTCCTGCTGTTCCAACATAAGTTTAACGTTTCCTGTGAATTACATTTCGTCTGGTCACAATTTATTTGTTAAATCCTGAAAAGAGAGAACCCGTTTAATTAAATTGATGATAAGTTTGTGTCAGATAAGATCTGCTCAAATCTTTCATTTAGAATATTGTACCGTCAGTAAAACTGACCAGGGTATAATATCCTTACATATGGTGGCCTTCGTACAGGTCTCTACATAGGATTTAATTGACATCGGTTATAAAGCTAAGACCTGTTTTCTTGTGTGGGACACGTTGGAATCTGACGACAGAGTGAGTTTGATGTAGTGAAACGGTTGTTTTCTAGTTGCTTAATTGCTACTTTTGTTGTTATTGAAGTTTGGTATTGTTTTCTGGACACTCAGCTAGAAGAGGTTTTTATCAATGTTAGTTAAAGACTTAAATGGATTTAACTATGCCAACATGCAGTTTCATTTTGTTAAACCTCAGTCATTGAAGAATCAATGTAGTTTAAAGCTACTTTAGGTACCATAAACTACACTGGTCTCGTAATTTTTAATTAGGACCGATTCGATCGTTTCCATTCTAGATTACCTATTCATTTTTGATGAGTCTCGCCATAGACTTCAAAATTTATAGGGAATACCAAATCTTGCGTCGTTCGTCTAAAAGGACAACAGACATTTAGACCACACTATATTTTCTTTTCTATTTTAGTTTAACTTTAAGCTAAGTTATGAATGGAGGAATAGTTTGGAAGAAGAGGCCTTCGTTACAGAAGCCCTCCTGAATCTTCTATAGTCATAGATCCCTATATTTAACTTTTGATAAATGATCCACCCCTTAATTGGTAATTGTAGCTGATCTAAACCATGATAGCTTACAAACCAGGTGCATATAGGTAAGGCTTAATGTAAAATCCCAATCATAAGCCCACCTAAAACCACATAAATGCATGACACATAGAACCAGAGTGGCACGGCCTGGAAACCAACCAGCCTTCAACCTTTGATGTGGGGACCTGCTGCTCCAACGTTGGTCTTCAACCTTCATCCAAGGGTCGCCTCCTCTGCTTCAATCGAGGGATCCCCTCTACATGCTGATTGAAACAATTGTTGCTGATGAAATCAACAACTAATCGATATGGAATTACCGCTGTGGAATTACCGCTGTGGATTATAAGACTTTGTTTTCCAAAGGATTAAAAGCTTTCCGCTAAGGGATTACCTACGAACAGTATGGAATTTCCAAAAACTTTATGGAATTATAATTTTTGATTTTTTTTCCACTTGCTGGATTACATCAAGATCAGAGACATTTGGTGGTATCTTTTCATGTTGGACCTCATCCCCGTGGACAGGCGATGAGTTCCAAAAGGGGGGACTGTAGTGATACAACCTTGAGTTTGAAGCACGTCTCTGATCGTTCTCAGTAATGAACTTTTTGGGAGTTATTCCTGAAGGGACAATAATACTTTTATTACTTTTAATTTGAATCAAACATCATAAATTAAGTCATCCAGAGACTTCTTTTAATTTGTGTTAATTCAAATGTCATCAATGAATAACTTGTGTTATTTGTATAAGCATTAGTGCATTTAATGTTTGATAGTCAAGGACTATTTAATTCAAACTGGACATTTCCTCAAAATGTTGTACATGAAGGATTTCTCCTCTCGAACTTGCATGGGAAGATAAAAGGAACACTTTATCTTTTTCATTTAGTTACTGAGCAACCCATCAAGAATTAAACTCACAAATAGTCCAAATTAAATGAACCAGTAACTACTTAAACGTTAGTAACTTTAAACTTTAAAGTGCATTTCAAGTTAATATTTCCTTCTACACAACATTTACATTTATTAAACATCTACTTTTCAATGCTAATCATAAATATTTAATAGAAATAACTTTCAGTTAATTTAACATCCAAATCCACCACCCAACAACACAACAATCAGTTCAATGATAAGCAATTAATCAACACCAGGTTCCACCACCACAATCCACCAATTGACCTAATTAGTGTTAATTGGTCTTCCAGCGGTTCATTATATGCTCGATTTCCTTTTTCCAGCCACTTATTGCTACTTGTCCCAACTTTTTTGGGATTTGTTGACACTGAAATTTTGAATCAACATATTTTTCCTTTAAAATGTTACATTTACTCAGATTAAACTTTTGATCTGTCATCTATGTTCTATTACGAATAAAATATTGACATTTGCCATCTCCACATCATTGCATTTAGTTTTTATTCACAATTTGTTTAGTGTCCCAACTTTTTTGAATCCGGTTTGTTGCATAGTTTTGGAAAAGTTTCAAGGGGTTTCCCATACTGATTGACTTGTCTGTCTGAACAGGACCTCTTCACTTCTAGATGTTCTGAAAGCAATATAATGATTTTTTTTATTTATTCATTTTTTTGTCTTTGCTTTTTAATCAGAAACTGGAACATATTTATAGTTTTACAATGCATTCTGGAAAGTTTCCAAATCTACTGTACTGACAAAGTCATCAGTTGGCATGAACTGAAGCATGACATTACTGCTGTGAGTGAGAGGAAACAAATGTGTATCCCACAAAGAAAAAAAGTTTTTATTACAGAGGTGGGAAAATTAATATCTATTTGACAAATTGTCAAATGTTCTATTCCAAGTCAACTTTTACATTTTTACACAAGTTTAAATTTTAAATAAACAGAAGTAGAGTTGTTAGTTCCCTATGCTTGAACATTTCTACTTTCCTTTTTAGGTAAGTACTGTAATTTTCATTTAACAAAATAAAAATAAAATATTTATACAAACATGGACATATTTGCATTACCAATTTTTGTTCTAAATTCTATAACCTTAAGAAGTTGCCTCAAAATTTTTGTTAACTTCATTCCACAGGGTTTTGTGAACTATTATAAAATTAATGTGGTAGTACACTATTCATGAGGATCAGTTGAAGACAAATAGAGGCATGTATATATTTCAGTCAAGATATTTTGCTAAGCGGTCTACGTTAACAAGGGGATGAATCCTATGTGAATTTGTTCAAAAATTAACATTATTGT
>JBBPBX010109449.1:0-11009 GCA_038048925.1 Garcialebias charrua | reverse complement strand
CTTTATCTCTTTAAAATTTAATAAGATTAACACTTAAAAAATATATTTAAATATATTATATATATTATTATAATATATATATTATTATATATTATATATTATATATATATATTATTATAATATATTTAAATAAAATATATTTTCTAACTATCTTTCCAATCGGAGGCAATGTGTTCAACATAACGGTACTTTTTCCAGCTATTTAACAGTTAAAAATGGTGTACCACAAGGCTCAGTTTTAGGACCCACTCTCTTTACAATCTACATAGCTAATGTAGGTCACTGCATCCCTGATGCATCCTTACATTTCTATGCTGATGATACAGTTGTTTATTGCCGAGCTAAAACAGTAGCTAAGGCTTTCCAGTTACTGCAATCCGCTTTTGACATCATCCAGTCAGATTTGTTCCGTCTCAAACTTGTCCTAAATGCTGATAAAACAAAAGGGATGTTTTTTTCAAATAGGAAGGCGGTTCCAGCAGATCCTCCTCTGATTTTATCTTCAAATGGTGTACCTATCGAGTTTGTTGATTCCTATAAATATCTGGGTATCCTGATCGATTCACATCTCTCTTTTAAACTCCACGTGGAAAACCTAGTGAAGAAACTGAAAGTTAAACTGGGTTTCTTTTTCAGAAACAGATCATGTCTATCACTGAATGTTAGGAAACGCCTTGTATCTGTGACTTTCCTTCCCTCCATTGATTACGGTGACATTCTCTACATGAATGCTCCTACAAGCACCCTGCGGATGTTGGATGTTGTCTATCATGGTGCACTAAGATTCATAACTGGTTGTGATTATCGTACCCACCACTGCACCCTGTATTCACTGGTTAATTGGACATCATTAACCTCACGCAGACTCTTCCACTGGTACATTTTCATCTTCAAATCACTTCTTGGTCTGCTGCCCTCATACATCTCCTCCTACATGTCTTTGCGTGAGTGCAGCTACAGCGTGCGCTCTCAGGACATGATTACCTGCAGTGTTCCGTCAGTGAGGACTGAACTTGGAAAAAGGGCCTTCTCCTACTCCGCTCCTGCTTCATGGAATATCTTACAAAAAGATCTGAAGCTCTCGACCTTGACTTCTCTATATGGTTTTCAGAATCTGTTGGAATCCTGGCAAAAACCAATGCAGATTTGTTCCTGTCTTTGATTTTATACGTCTACCTGTTTTGCTAGTTTTTTGCTAGTTTTTTGCTACTTTGTTAAAAGGAGGAGTGTGTATGTATGTATATATATATATATATATATGTATATATATGTATGTATATGTATATATATATATATATATATATGTATGTGTGTATGTGTGTGTATGTATGTGTATATATGTATATATGTATATATGTGTATATATATATATATATATATATATATATATATATATATATGTATATATATATATATATATATATATATATATATATTATATATATATATATATATTTTTTTTTTTCTCTCTCTTTTGTTTTCTATTGTTTATTGTTTGATTGTTTATTGTTTAAGGAAATTCTACCATTACTGTTCATTGTTCTTTAGTTTTAGCAGGTCGCTTTCGTAAATGAGCCCATGAGGTTCAAAAGATTTACCTGACTAAATAAAGGTTGAATGAATGAAAAAAATTTGTTTGCTGAAAATTATAGCAAAGATGTGTCTGAGCTGAACTTTTCTTTAATAAATGAATACATTTGGTCAAATTTGCTGAATTTAAACAGTTTCGCTTGTCGGGTTTTCCAAACGTGTGCGCGCATGCTGCAACAACTTTCATCTCTTTAAAATGTAACAAGATTAACACCAAAAAAAAATATTTATTTATTTATTTTTATTCAAACTCATTGAATTCTTCATCCTCTGCGTCGCTGGTGAAGAGTTCTGTCAACTCCTGAGCAGGCAACAGGTGATGATGCAGCTCAGAGCACCCCTCCTCCTCCGCGTCAGCTCCAGCAAACATCCTGCCTTGCTGAACCCAGACAGATGGATTCTTTACTGACTGAGGTCCATGTTTTATCCATCCATCCATCAAACATCCATCCATCCATTCATCCATCAAACATCCTGCCTTCCTGAACCCAGACGGATGGATTCTTTACTGACTGAGGTCCATGCTTTATCCATCCATCCATCCATCAAACATCCTGCCTTCCTGAACCCAGACAGATGGATTCTTTACTGACTGAGGTCCACGCTTTATCCATTCATCCATCCATCCATCCATCCATCCATCCGAGGACTTGATGGAACGCACGTGCATCTGTCCTGTAGCCGTGAAGCTGTTGCTCTACGTCCACATCCACTCCTCCCAAAGGCAACACAGAGCTGCTTTGAAGCTTGGTCAAGCCTCCCAGGATGATGCAGAGTTAAACACTTTATTTTATCTTTAAACTGCAGCATGATGTGTCCGCGCACACGCTGTCCATCCAGCAGGACTTTTTTTGCTCTAAAATATCCGTACACATTCAGGTACACTGGTTGTCAAAAGCCTTGAGGGTCCTTTAGCACCCCTAGTGGCCGAAAGTGGTACTGCTCTATTTTTTTCCCATCAGAATGAATGGAAACGGTCATATATCAGCCAAAAATTGGTCTAAAAATATGGGGAAAATAGTTATTGCTGGTTGAATTGATTCAGACAGAGCACTACTGAAGGCCTAGGTGTGAAATGCACAGCCCGCCACTGCTAACATCTGTATGTTTTTCCACCTTAGACATCATCTGGGCAGCACGGTGGCACAACTGGTAGAGCTGCTGCCTCTCAGCGAGAAGGTTGCCGGTTCAAATCCCGGTCCGGGGCCTTTCTGGGTGGAGTTTGCATGTTCTCCCCGTGCATGCGTGGGTTTCCTCCGGGTACTCCGGTTTCCTCCCACAGACCAAAAAACATGCTTGTTAGGCTGATTGGTGACTCTAAATTGACCCTAGGTGTGAGTGTGAGAGTGGATGGTTGTTTGGTGTGAGTGAGACAGGTCCCTCTTGTAAATGAGTCCCCGTGACTCAACGAGGCTAGCCTGTATAAATAAAGGTTGAATGAATGAATGAATGAATGAATCTTGGTCCAGTTACAAGGCATGCAGGTCTGTGGTCTGTCTGTGTTATATTGAATTTGTCCCATGGTCAGCCAGGCCTGTTAGCAATCAAATACTATGGGATCAACTAATCAACTCTAACATTATCACAGATCAACACTGTAAAAAAAACTTTCAGGAGAGAAGCTGCCTAAGATAATTCTTGATTCATATTTAAAGGTTGGGAAACATATTACAAACACAAAATAAATAAAACATGAAGTTTCAAATAGAAAAAACTTTTATAGATATGGTTGATAAAAATCCAGGTCTTCATCTGCATTAATGCACGTACAGATTAGCTGGTCACAATGAAGACTACACACGTTAGAAAAACATTTGCTGAAAAGAAATAGGTATACAATTTTTTTTTTTTTTTTTTTTAACAAAGTTCATGCTCAACAATCCAGGTAAAAATACAACAAAGTTCAGTCAGGTCAACTGGACGGTTTCTTTTTTTTTTTTTTCTGAGACGTTTCATCCTTCATCCAAAGGACTTCATCATACTGAGGAGACACAAACAAACTGAGTCCTACAAGTAGCACACTCCCATAGAGAGAGAGAAAGAAAAAAAAAACAGTTTGCTGGTAACTAGATGGTTTCTGTGGCCCACTCTCTCCCCCGTCAACTCATCTGAGGCAGCCATGCCAAAGTGGTTCAAAACACCAAAGTTCATGCGCAATAATCCAGGTAAAAAAATCCAATAACGTTCAGTCTGGTCATCTGGACAATTTCTTTTTTTTGGGGGGGGCTTAGACGTTTCGTCCTTCGTCCAAAGGACTTCCTCAGTCCATGAACAAACTGAGTCCCACAAGCAGCACATTTCCATAGTGGGATAAAAAAAAAACCTGTTTGCTTGTAATTAGATGGTTTCTGTGGCCCACCCTCTCCCCCACCAACTCCTCTGAGGCAGCCATGCCAAAGTGGTTCAAAACACCAAAGTTCATGTGCAATAATCCAGGTAAAATAAAACCAACAATGTTCAGTCAGGTCATCTGGATGGTTTCTTTTTTTGCTGAGACGTTTCATCCTTCATCCAAAGGACTTCATCAGTCCAAGGAGCCACAAACCATTTGAGTGCCACAAGCTTTTGAGAGGGCAGGCCTCAGAAACCATCTTATCATCAGCAAACTGTTTTGTTCCTCTGGGAGTGTGTTGCTTGTGGGACTTGGTTTGTTTGTTGTACATAATCTCATTTCATTAAATGTACTACATGCAAATGACAATAAAGACTCTCTGACTTATTGCTCCTCAGACTGATGAAGCTCTTTGAATGAAGGACGAAACGTCTTAACAAAAAAAAGAAACCATCCAGATGACCTGACTGAAAATTTTTATACAATATTTTAAAACTAAAATGTTGTCAGCCATATTTTTGTACTTGCTGAACACATGCAAGAGGGGAAAAAAATCTAAATCCTTTACTGTGTGTATATTTCCTTTGGCCTATAGGTGTTTTGTTTTTTAACTCAGCACGTGTTGACTTTTTAAAGCACGTGTATTAACACCTCCCAAACATGTGCTCATCAGGACTTCTTTTTTAATTTGCTGCCAGTTTTAATCCCTGCTGTGATTGGCAATGGAACAACAATCTGAAAGACGACTTTTTTTTTTTTTGATCCCACCAATAAATAGGTGTTTGTTTGAAGCTTTCATTATCTCAGAGCCTCGTGAAAGTTCTTTTTCATTATGCCTTTTATTATTTTAGTTTAATGGCAGGATTTGTGCACCGAGTTTTATTCATGGTGATTGTTGTCAGTGACATAATACGGAAATTAAAAG
Organism: Garcialebias charrua; assembly: GCA_038048925.1. NCBI lineage: Eukaryota > Metazoa > Chordata > Actinopteri > Cyprinodontiformes > Rivulidae > Garcialebias > Garcialebias charrua. The sequence goes on along the minus strand of JBBPBX010109449.1, from coordinate 6,162 downwards.
TGTTCTCAAAGGGGAGTTCACTACTGAGTCAAAAAAGCTCTCCTTCAACAACACAATGACTCTTACTGGACAGACTCACACTCACTAATTAGACGATAAACTGTAGGCGTGAAGCAAACTTTTAGAGATAACATTTCATGTACACTTGTGTTATTGCTCAGTCTTTTGATGGTCCTCAGCTCTGCACGTGTCCTCTTTGTGTCCTGATGAGGCACTGCTTTCCCTGTTGTTTAGTAACCTGCTGAGGTTCTGACTCGACCCATCTAAACTCACTTACTTGTACTCTGGTGCTCATTTATGTGTGTTTTTGTGTCTCCATGGTTGTGTGTGCATGTCAGTATTGTGCATATAAAACACTGACAGACTGTCTGAACCAAAGTTGTGAGTATATTTAGGCTGTCACTGGAATCTGCAGAAACAAACTAAAAGTTGTAGAAACCAATTAATTCTGTCCTGAGTTAAAGCAACACAAACTGAATAACTTTAACAGAAAATAATGGTTTGTTCATGTTGCATTGATTTAACCAGTACTGCACTTTTAAATGAGTGAATAGTGCATTGTTCAACGTCATTGTTTTATTTGTAGATAGGAAATATCTTTTTTTTTTTTTTACCGTAATTTCTGGACTTTTGAGTGCACCTGAATATAAACTGTGCCCACTCAATCTAAAAAGAAAAAAAAATTGTACATATAAAGGCCACACTTTTCTATAAGCTGCGTGTGTCTACTTAAACTTAAATATGCACTGTAAATGTTAAAATTTCAGACCAGTATCTATAACATGGCTGGTTAAAAAAATTAAATATATTAGTTAGTTCCCAAGAGAGGCATGTATTGGGCAGCTATGTGAGTGCCCGGGTGTGATGAAGCCAAATGTTTTGGCGGCATGAAGCTCGTTAGCCCATAATTAAAAAAAATTAAAAAAATCCATAAATTAGCCGCAGCATTGTATAAACCACAGTGTTCAAAGTGTGAGCTTATAGTCCGGAAAGTACGGTACTTTTATTTTTTTGCAATAAGTAAACAACATTTTCTGTACATGAAAGTAGATTACTTATCTCTGGAGTAATTTCAGATAAATATGCCTTTGACTTTTCTTTTAAAAATGACACAAGTTTTATTTTTCCAAATTCCGTGACACGTTATGTAAGTCAACAACTTTTCATTGTTATTCTGTTTCCTTCACAATTATTATTATTTTTGGTCTCAATACTATATATATTACACACCTTGGGGTGTCTATGAGTGCACACCTAATTCTCCAGCTCCCCGGGCGCTTTCTATGGCTGCTCACTGCACCACATGGTGGTGGTTGGGTTAAATGCAGAGACGAATTTCGTCTTGTATGGGAAACATACACAGATGACAAAAAAGAACATTATTATTATTATTATTACTGTATTAGATTGTTGAAAAGTTATGTGTGAATGTTATGTATTTAAAATCTCTATAAATTAGTTATATGAGTTATAAATATGGTTTATGGATAATTTTTGCTTGAATTGATTGTTTGAATGGAATTTTGTTTTTAAAAAAGGGGCAGATATTATAAGATTATCTTCTTCTTCCGCTTCCTTTCATTTTAAATGTGTTCTTTATTTCTCTATATCATTCTGTAAAAAAATTGTTCTTTTGTGTTTTTTAAATTTGAAATGAATAAAATAAAATAAAAAGCCCATCAAAGGACTCCAGGAACATCTGCATCTCTGTTTCTTTGCTCTGCAGTTGCTCTGTGTCTGCTGCTGAACCTGGCTGAAGACACTCGCACCGAGCTGAAGATGCGCAACAAGAACATCGTCCACATGCTGGTGAAGCTTCTGGAGCGGGAGGACGAGGAGCTGCTGCTGGTGGCCGTCTCCTTCCTCAAGAAGCTCTCCGTCTTCCTGGAGAACAAGAACGACATGGTGAGCTCCAGCTGCCGCCTCCTCCCCCTTCAGGCACGCTCCTCTCTTTAGGATTCATTCAAACTAATCTTTTCCTCGGTTGCCTTCAATAAGCTGGAGCGTGTTTAGGTTCAAAATATTCTGGGTTACAAATACAGGTAGTCCCCGATTTACGAGCGCTCTGATCTGCGAGGTTCCAGACTTACGAGCTGCGAATTTTTGGAAAAAACGAAAAAAATACTGAGTTTTCATGTGTTTTTTCACCACAGTTAGTTAGTTAAGCATATAGACACACGTTTCCGATCATTTTTATGCACTCAAAAGTAGTTTTTAGATGAAAATAGAGTGTTTTTAGTCGCGCTAGCGAAAACCGTTCCAATTTACGAGCGAAATTCCGGATTTACGAGAGAAATGGCGGCCGTTCCAAATTACGAGATTTCCGGTTTACGAGCGCCTCGTTGTAACGGATCTCGCTCGTAAATCGGGGACTACCTGTATAGGGGTGCAGAAAAAAAAGATTTTTTAAAAGAATCTAGATTCTTAGTCCTGGCGATTCAGAATTGATTCTAAAAGCCCCAAAATCGATTTAAAAAAATTAATTTTACATTAAAACCCAAAAGATAAAGAAAATAAAACCATATCTCATAGTATATGAAAGAATACATAAAATGAAAGGTGGCAGAAAGAAGAAGAAATCTTATTTTATCTGCCCCTTTTTTCAAAAACAAAACAAGTTCAAACAATCAATTCAAACAATAATCTTCTATAAGTAACAGAGCAAAAAGCTAACCTAATACAGGTAGTCCCCGACTTACGAGCGAGTTCTGTACGGGCCGTTCATAAGTCGAAAATTCGTAAGTAGGATCACAAAAAAAAAAAATATATATATATATTTTTTAAAATAAATAAATGTACAGTCACCAAGCACTTAGTCTATCCTAACACAGTTTTTAAAGATGAAGGAGTCAGTTGCATTGTCTCGAAAGGAGCTAGCTCCCTTTATGTGAATGGAGCCTGCTAGGGAGGAGGGAGATAATTCAACTCACTCCTTAACTATGTTAGGATAGGTTAAGTGCTTGGTAACTGCACAGTACTGTACATTTATTTATTAATTATAAAAAAATAAAATATATATATTTTTAATGAGATGTACATTCGTAAGTCCGAAACGTCGTAAGTCGGGGACGTCGTAAGTCGAGGACTACCTGTACTGATTATTGAAGTTACAGAATTTAATGCATTCCTGTATTATTTGTTCCTATTTTTGGTATAAATATCAAACGATGCAAAAAATTTGATACAATAAGGAACCTAAAATTATTGTTTAAAATAAATGTTCCATTTGTTTACATTGTTGTTTATTGTTTCCAGCTTGTCAGTTACAAAACTGAAACTAAATTTATGACCATTTTAATAGAAAAATCGTTTCTGAATCGAAGAATCGATTTTGAATCGAATCGTGACACCAAAAATCGAAATTGAATCGATTCTCCAGACACAGAGAGATTCGCACCCCTAGTTCCAAACCCGGCGGCAGGCGAGAACATGGAGGAGGTGAAGGTGTCGTGGGTGAAGTTCTTCTTTCATCAGAACAATCACCGGATCAGGACGCTAACGAGCTGCTACGTTTCAACCTCATTAGTCTTGGAGGGATTAGCAGGATTTATTTGTTCTGTTAGTAAAATAATCCCAAGTTAATTTGGACAAATAACTGTTATCCTGGGCAGCGCTCGGGTTCTGAACCTGCTGTGATGTGTCCCGCAGCGACCCAGACCCACCTGGTTCCACTCGGCTCCGCCGGGCTTGATCAGAGCCAGACCAGGAGCTGCGTCCGAGCGGAGCCGCCTCTGGGAGCTGTTGGACCCACTCACACACACACGGGTCGACTTCAGTTGGTTTGCAGCGTGGTGGAGAAGAAGCTGAAGGAACATCATGTCATCGGGTTTGGTTCTGGTTCTGATCCGGGGCACCGCCGCCGCCTGGTCCAGGTTCTCCCAGCTGTCGCTCACAGAAGCAGAACATCAGCAGTAATTGACTCGGGCTGCAGTTGATTAAGCAGCTCCTCGTCTGCTTCCAGGAACGTGTGACTGGAGCTGGTTTCCAGTAGCAGCCGGTGGTTTTTAACTGGGAGCAGCTTTTAGCTGGTTGTTTAGAGTCCCGCCGGACCGAGCGCTCCTCCACGGCCCGTCTCGCGGAGGGAGTCCAAAGACCTCCAGGGAGGCAGTCAAAGAGTGACTCGGCATCGCAGAGCACTGGACACACGTCTGGTCAGGCTAACGATGACTCAGCGCGTTTACACAGACAGCACATCATAAAAACAAACGACCATTTCTGCACAAATTATTAAATTAAAATAAATCTGATGTTTGACGTGACTGAAAAAACAAAAGTTATTTCAAGTTGGACTCTGTGGGACCAGGTTCTGGTGGTTTCCAGACGTCTTCTGAGCACGTGACGTGACTTTACCTCTCGTGATGCTGACTTAGGCCCAGTCCGACCCACATGGTGTCTCTGCAGCTGTGCAGGTTCTGGACAGATGTTGTTCAAACACCTTCAGACTTCCTGCGCTCAGAGTTCACCTCCTGCTCCGTGATGTCATACATCATGATGTCATACATCATGATGTCATACATCATGATGTATGACATCATGATGTATGACATCATGATGTTCACCCTGCTGCAGGCGCCACAGGAGGTCCTTTAAACCCCGACTGGACCTGGAGACGTGGTAGAACCTGGAAGAACTTTGGTCAGCACTTCCTGCTTCAGTAGAACAGAAAATAATTATTGTTATTGTTGTCATTGCACCTGATACAATGAAATGTGGGTTTTTTCCCAGAGCAAAAGTAAAAACTGTGAAATATAAAACATCCATCCATCCATCCATCCATCCATCTATATCTATCTATCTATCATCTATCTATCTATCTATCTATCTATCTATCTATCTATCTATCTATCTATCTATCTATCTATCTATCTATCTATCTATCTATCTATCTATCTATCTATCTATCTATCTATCTATCTATCTATCTATCTATCTATCTATCTATCTATCTATCTATCTATCTATCTATCTATCTATCTATCTATCTATCTATCTATCTATCTATCTATCTATCTATCTATCTATCTATCTATCTATCTATCTATCTATCTATCTATCTATCTATCTATCTATCTATCTATCTATCTATCTATCTATCTATCTATCTATCTATCTATCTATCTATCTATCTATCTATCTATCTATCTATCTATCTATCTATCTATCTATCTATCTATCTATCTATCTATCTATCTATCTATCTATCTATCTATCTATCTATCTATCTATCTATCTATCTATCTATCTATCTATCTATCTATCTATCTATCTATCTATCTATCTATCTATCTATCTATCTATCTATCTATCTATCTATCTATCTATCTATCTATCTATCTATCTATCTATCTATCTATCTATCTATCTATCTATCTATCTATCTATCTATCTATCTATCTATCTATCTATCTATCTATCTATCTATCTATCTATCTATCTATCTATCTATCTATCTATCTATCTATCTATCTATCTATCTATCTATCTATCTATCTATCTATCTATCTATCTATCTATCTATCTATCTATCTATCTATCTAATTTTTGGTTGATGTCTCACTCGTTGTCCCTCATTTCATTGATTCAGTTCTTATTACAGATTTTGTTCAGTTCAGGAACAGCCGACGGTTAAAAACTATTTTTAAATCAGTTTGTTCTCGTCTTGATTGATCTGAACCTTCTCCCTGATGGTAACAGGTCAAACATGTCCAGGTGACACGTGTCCTTTAACGTGCTGTGGCCTTGTCCTCTGCAGCTGGAACTGTGTAGGTCTTCCAGTGGGAGAAGAGCCAACAATCTTCTGGGCTGTGTTGATGACTCTCTGGAGGTTTTTCCTCTGATCCACCGTGCAGTGATGCAGCGTGTTACGATGCTCTCTGTGGAGCATCTGTGGAACCTGCAGTCTCTGCTGGGCCGTTTCCAGCAGCTCTGGGTTCAGGCTGCAGGTCAGATTCCCTCAACATGGACTCCCAGGAAACGGTACTCTCTCCACACATTGTGGAGGAGCAGGTGGTTCTCCTCGTCCCTGCAGGTGGATCAACCACAGGCTGGAACTTTGTGTCCTCCTGGTTTTTATCGAGTGTTTTAAATGAATCTTGGTCTAGTTGAGATCATTAAAACACGATCACTATGTAGCGATGAACTGCTTTGTGGCGTTTGCAAGAT
>JBBPBX010109447.1:0-11009 GCA_038048925.1 Garcialebias charrua | reverse complement strand
TGTATATTGATGATGTTAACAGATCATATGATGAATTTATGAACATTTTAGAAGCTCTGTATGAAAAGAATTGTGTGCAAAGAAATCGTAGAAAAAGAAATATTGTTGACCAACCTTGGATGACTAAAGGGTTGAGAAATGCTTGTAAAAAAAAAATAACTTGTATTTATGTTTCTTAAAAACGAGAACACAACAAGCTGAAGAAAAATATAAAAAATATAAAAATAAATTGGTAATGATTATAAGAAGATGCAAGAAAGAATACTATAGTGATTTATTAAACAAGAGCAATGGTGACACTAAAACAACATGGCGAGTAATAAATGATGTTCTAAAAAGTCATAAAGCAAAAACGAACATTGCAAAATATTTTGTGAAAGATGACAAAGAAATACATGATGAGAATGATATCGTAAATGAATTTAATCAATATTTTGTAAATATTGGATCAAGCCTTGCAGCTAAAATACCAAAAGTAGATAATAAGGTGTGTCATTCAATTAAAAGTTGCACCAACAGTATTTTTCTTAGTGGAACTAACAAAGAGGAAATTATGAAAATGGTAAAAAATCTCTCAGACAAGAGATCAAAAGACTGGGTGGACATGGATATGATGTTCGTAAAGGAAATAATAAGTTATGTTATTGAACCGTTTACATATATATGCAATTTATCTTTTTCAACAGGAATATTTCCAGATAACATGAAAGTAGCAAAGGTAATTCCTCTTTTTAAAAATGGTGATAAATGTGTATTCAATAATTATAGGCCAATATCCTTATTACCACAGTTCTCAAAGATTCTAGAAAAACTATTTGTGACCAGATTGGATCAATTTATTGATAAACAAAACATTTTAAGTAGCAGTCAATATGGGTTTAGAGAAAAAAACTCTACGTCAATGGCTCTCATGGATTTAATGGAACAAATAACTAATGCTGTCGATCATAAACAGTACTGTGTTAGTTAGCTTTTTTAGATTTTTCTACCTGGATTATTGAGCATGCATCAGAGTACTGTGTTAGTGTTTTTGTTGATCTAAAAAAAGCATTTGATACCATTGACCACACCATTCTCCTTGAAAAACTAAATAAATATGGTATTAGAGGACCAGCATTACAGTGGGTATCTAGCTATTTGAAGGACAGGAAACAGTTTGTGCAAATAAATGATGTTAGATCTGACCTCCGTGATATCACTTGTGGAGTTCCTCAGGGTTCTGTGCTTGGACCAAAGTTGTTTATTTTATATGTGAATGACTTGGTAAATGTGTCAGCACTACTTAAATGTGTTCTTTTTGCCGATGACACCACTTTTTTCAGTTCGGGTAATGACATAAAACAGATTTTGGATATGATGAAAACAGAATTTATAAAAATACAAACTTGGTTTAAATTAAACAAATTATCTTTGAATTTAGATAAAACTAACTACATGATTTTCAGTAACAAAAAGGGAATTGTTGATGACGATCCATTTGAAATTGAAGATGTTGTGATCTGTAAAGTGAGTGAAGTGAAGTTTCTGGGTGTTATCATTGATGACAAACTGACATGGAAACATCATGTAAATTCTATTAAAAAAAACTAGCTAGAGCAATTGCAGTACTGTATAAAGTCAGGGATTTTTTAATTGATAAAGCTTTACATATGTTGTATAACACAATCATTGCTCCACATTTAATCTATTGTATTGAGGTTTGGGGAAAAGCATGCAAAACTATTACAAAGCCTGTTTTTATTTTACAAAAGAGAGCTGTAAGAGTAATCACCAGAAAACATTTCACTCACCCTTCAAACACTTTGTTTATTCAACTAAACTTATTGAAATTCCAGGAATTGGTAGAATATAGTATTTTATCAATTATGTATAGGGCTCATAATAACACATTACCTTTAAATATCCAAAGAAATTTTATAAAAAGACAAAGTTATTACAATCTCAAAGGGACAGAGATATTCATCAAACCACAATTCAGAACCAGCTTAAAAGGACGGTCTACCTCAATTCAGGGAATTCGATTGTGGAATGCTCTGGAGAGTGATGTTAAAAATGAAAAATCAATGTATACATTTAAGAAAAAGGTCAAAAAGGACTTGCTCAAAAACTATATATGATGTAATCTTGCGTGTTTGTGTATTACAATTATGTTGTACTTATGATGTACGTTTGTGTATTACAGTTAGAAAAATTAGTTTGTGTATTACAGTTAGAAAAATTAAGTAGAGTTATTCATTTTATGAAGCAGTTTGTGTATTACAGTTAGAAAAATTAAGTAGAATTATTCATTTTTGTGATGAATTTGTGTATTACAATTAGGAAAATTAAGTAGAATTACTCATTTTGTGAACATCTTGATGTTGTGCCATCTTTTAGTTTGTGTATTTCAATTAGAAAAATTAAGTAGAATTAAGTAGAATTATTCATTTTATGATCTAGTTTGTGTATTACAGTTAGGAAAATTAAATAGAAAAAATAATTAAAAAAATAGGAAAATTAAATAAAATTATAAAAAAAAAAAAAAAAAAATTAGAATTAGAAAATTAATTAGAATTATGGGTGATGTAGTTTGTGTATTACAGTTAGAAATATTAAGTAGAATTATTCATTTTGTGATCTAGTTTATGTTTTACAGTCAGGAAAATTAAGTAGAATTATTCATTTTGTGATGTAGTTTGTGTATTACAATTAGGAAAATAGGTAGAACTATTCATTCTGTGATGTTGCTTGAAAGTTATCATTGGTTGAACAAACTGTGAAATAGGGGCAGATATAATAAGATTTCATCTTCTTTCTGCTCCCTTCATTTTATCCTACTTGAAATCTTGTATCTGATGAAACTGTCTTGTATTGTTCTTTTAAAATGAATGAATAAACATCAAATCAAATCAAATCAAATTAAAGTGATTTCTAGAGTGTAGCTTGGAGCTCTCCTTAAGATGTAAACATGTAAAACTTTAGATGTAATCCAAAAAAGCTAAGTCTGGTCCTCTGGACATTCAAAAAACAAAACAAAACAAAGCAAAAAAAACTGTAGAAACGTTTCGTCTTTCGTCCGAAAGACTTCCTCAGTCTGAGAAGCTGTGTTTTTTGAATGTCCAGAGGACCAGACTTAGCTTTTTTGGATTTTTCTACCTGGATTATTGAGCATGCATCAGGGTATTTAGATGTAATCATTCTAAACCTGGTCCTGGTTCTATCTTTATTTCAAAAGTGTACTTCAGTAGATTAAGTCAGAAATGTGGGAGTGGTGGACAAATTAGTGTGTGTGTGTGTGTGGGGGGGGGGGTGTTATAATGTGGCTGTAGGAGGTTAGCTAAAACAAAAGGTTCATTGGCAAGAGTCCATCTTTATAAAGTGTACACACACAGTGAGGCCATGGTTTGAATCAAACTGGACTCATGTGACACTGGTTTCACACAGACCACAACAGAAAATTGATCTTTTCTTTTTTTACTTTCAGTTTTGACTTACCGACTAATCTCGAACATACGCAGCCCACTGAACTTTGACATACTGACTGAAGTTTTGCTCCAGAAAGGAGAAACAAAACTCAAGACTCTCCAGTGCATTGTTTCTTCTTCTGACTGATGCTTTAGTAAATTCTGAATCAAACTGGATGCTAATTCTTTTCTTTTCATTCTGTTTTCCAGGACGGAGTGGATTCTGTAGGTGATATTGGTAAGCATTTGAAGGTTTAGTGGATCTTTTTCATTCATTCATTCAACCTTTATTTAAACAGATAAGTCACATTGAGCCTTGAAGACTCATTTACAAGTGAGATCTGTTGGACAGACAATAAAAGTGGTGAAAAATGACACATAATGTTTGGAGACAAAAAAATTCCTAACACTTTTTTGACCTCTGAAGGTCAAAAATGTGGTAATGAAAAAAAAAGTCTTGCACACAAGCACATAATGACGCCGACATTACGCGGGGGGTGGGGTGTAGTACTCAAAGGTGGTTGAGCAGCCAGCATGCAGAGGCACTGCAGAGTTCAGATAAAAACACTCAGTTCATGTACAGTAGTTCCCTCTGGAGATCTGTGCACACTCGGGTGGGGGTGGAGGGGTTGCCGAGGACGGCCAGAGGCGAATCCAGAGTCCTGAAATGATGACAGAATGTTTATTCAGCTGGGCTCCTCTGAAAAGTCTGTGGAATTCCTCAGAAGAAGGATTAGGAGGGTGAGAGCGTCAAGTTTACAAAACTTCTCAGGCGTGTTGAGATAAGACGGCCTGTCAAGGCCAGTCAAGGAGCCAAATGTCAGATAAACACGATTGTTTTGGGAACAGGCTGAACTTTAATGACATCTACCTTCAGTCTGTGTCGGTCCACTCGCTTCCAAAATGTCCAAATTAAAAATGACCATACAGCCAAAAGACTGGTTTCTTGAGACATGAACCAAGCCATCATGTAAGGCAGGCAGCCTGACCAGGCAGGTCCAGATTGCTGCCGACGTCTACCTTGTGTGTTGATAGACCAGGAACCAGCCAAATCCAAAAAGCAGGAACCAGTTATCATAAATCCAGTTAAATATGTGTCCTTAAAGCTCCCCTGACATGATCTTTCAACTTTCCAAAAAATGGCACAACATATATAAATATTAAGATTGACCCCTGACCGTTTTTGCTAAAATAATGTGAAATGAATGAAAATTCCTCTCAAAAATAGTTTAAAATTAGCGCCGTTTTTTTACACGGTAAATTCGGGTTTTTCCGGTCACGTGATTGTAACGTCAGATAAAGAACTTTGCTCCAACCGCACATTGAATACAATGGACAAAAATATAAACGCATCCGTCGAATTTAGCCATGTAAAACTATAGATATTAGCGATTTGGCTTCAGTTCGTGAAGAAGAAGTTATTTTGAGTGATAAACAACAAACAGCAATGTTTCTTTTTGCCGTGTTGCTTGTTTTATTTCAGGAGAGGTTGCACATACATGAAGTGAGCACCAGATGTCAGCAAAGCTATCGTGAACTCTTACAGAGCTCTGTAATGGAGAAATATATAAACGTATCCGTCGAATTCAGCCATTTAAAACTGTAGATATTAGCGATTTGGCTTCAGTTCGTGAAGAAGAAGTTATTTTGAGTGATAAACAACAAACAGCAATGTTTCTTTTTTCCGTGTTGCTTGTTTTTTTTTCAGGGGAGGTTTCACATTCATGAAGTGGGCCCTTTGCTGACATCTGGTGCTCACCTCATGAATGTGCAACCTCTCCTGAAATAAAACAAGCAACACGGCAAAACGAAACATTGCTGTTTGTTGTTTATCACTCAAAATAACTTCTTCTTCACGAACTGAAGCCAAATCGCTAATATCTATAGTTTTACATGGCTAAATTCGACGGATGCGTTTATATTTTTGTCCATTGTATTCAATGTGCGGTTGGAGCAAAGTTCTTTATCTGACGTTACAATCACGTGACCGGAAAAACCCGAATTTACCGTGTAAAAAAACGGCGCTAATTTTAAACTATTTTTGAGAGGAATTTTCATTCATTTCACATTATTTTAGCAAAAACGGTCAGGGGTCAATCTTAATATTTATATATGTTGTGCCATTTTTTGGAAAGTTGAAAGATCATGTCAGGGGAGCTTTAAGATCCACAGATGACAGCAGAGGTAGACACATCATCAAGTCTTGCAAGTCGATGAGATATCCAGCTGTGTGCATGCCATCAGGGTAAATCGGCTCGTCTACAGCCTGTCTTCTTGTTGAAGAAATGTTATCAGTTGTATTGAGGGACCAACTGACCAAATTAAAGTCCATGGTTATGATTCAGAAGATTTTGTAGCAGAGAGGCTCTCAGACATTTTCACAGACAACACAAAGCAAAAGCAAAGTGGAGACGTCCGTCCTTGAGAAGAGCAAGCGGTGGCTCCTCTGCTGATGGCTGCCGTCATTTTATCCTAAACTTTATACATAGGAGGAAATGAAAGATGAATGAGGAAGTGTTTAAAGTGTTCGTTTAATGCTTCATTCATTACTGAAGAGTTTGTGTGAGAAAGCTGAGAGCAGTGCTCGTTACGGGATAAACATTTCCAGCTGAGTCTGTAAACAAACCACGGGACTCACTCCCCCAGGAAGAGTTGGATTCTTTGCTGATGACGTGCATTTCCACGAAGGAGTAGATCAAACGTGCACACTTCCAATGGCTGTGAACGTGATTGTTGTGTGAATGTTTATGAAGCGTTCACACTGTCGTGATCCATTTACTGCCATACATTTTTCAGCATCTTTCTGGTTCCACTGTGTTTGTGCTATTTCAGCAAATCATAAATTAAAACATTCAGGAGAACAATGCTATGAGTTTTGATATTGGTGCAACTTTGGCTTTTTGAAATATTTAGCCTTTTCTGCCATTTTTTTCCTCATTGAAAATTAATTGAGCTCATTTTACATCTTTCAAATCTTTAGATCTTTTACTGCTCCTTTCACATTTTGTTCTGCTTCAGCTTCTTTCAGCTTCCTTGTGCAAATTTAAACTTTTTTCAGCTACGGTACTTTCAGCTAATTTCAGCCTTTTTTTGTTGTTGCCGTTTTGTGATCTTTCAGGTTCTTTCTGCTAACTACAACATTTTTGTGCTTCTAACTTCTTTCTACTAATTTCAGCTTATGACTCTTTCAGCTTATTTCTGCGAGTTTCAGCTTTGTCTGCTATTTCAGCTACTTTTTAGCTGTTTTATGCTCATTTTAGCTTTTAAAGCTACCGTAATTCTACATTTTTTAGTCATTTCAACTTTTTTATGCCTAATTCAGCAAAAATGTGCTCTCCACTTCCTTTTGGTTAGGGTTCTTTCCGCTTTTTGAAGCTACGTTTTAGCTGTATTTTTGTGCTTATTTCAGCTGTTTTCAGATAATTTCCACTTTTTATGATCATTTCTGCTTCTTTCAGCCTAATTGAACAAACATGTTCTTTCTGCTTCTGCTAAGGCTGTTCTTCTCAGCTAGCTTTTTAGCTATTTTCAGCTGTTTTCAGATAAATTCTAGCTTTTCGTGTTGATATCTGCTGGTTTCAGCGCAATTAACATCTGCATGCTAATTTCAGATAGTTATGCTCCTTTCAGCTTTGTTTGACTAGTTTTTGCTTTTTCTGCTATGATTTAGCTTGTTGGGGGGGGGGGGGTTCAGCTAATTACACATATTTTATTAGCTGTTTTCAGTTCTTTCCACTTGTTTGTCGAAACTGACTTTTCAGCTTTTTATTTAATTTAATTTTTTTGGGTGCTAATTTCAGCTTTAAAAAAACCTAATTTCATAGTTTTTGAGCTCATTTCTGCTTATTTAAACCTAATTCAGCAAATATGTGTTCTTTCTGTTTTCTTCTGCTAATTGAGGCTTATTCTTCCATTTCAGCATGTTTTTGGCTAACTTCAGCTGATTTTCAGCAAGTTCTTCTGCAATAAGCATCCACACAGCATTTTCACATGTAATGCAGTTTCTTTGGTTCTGTTGTAGTTTGATCTTAAAACGGGACTTTTCTCTCCGTGTTTGTTCAGAAAACGGTCGTGCTGATCCAGAAGCAGCTCCTCAGCAGCTGGAGGAGCCCGCTCAGGTGGAGGAGCCTGCGGCTGCAGGTGCACCATCCGGCCGTCGAAACCCCCCAGGGGGCAAGTCCAGCCTCATTCTGGGTTAAACGCCACACACCGTCCCTCCTGACCTCCACTCATGTCTGAACTCATCTTTTTTTATGTGGCAAACCAAGAATGTGCAGCTCATGTGTGTGTAGGAACCCTCTTTCTGTCCTCCAAGTGCTTTGTTTTGATACGTCCTTTACGACAGCAAGTTTTTTAGTGTTTATTTCCACAGACGCACTTTATGTACTGTTTTTATGGTTGACCTTTGCTCCTGCAGTCAGACCTGCCAGGAAGGGCACAAGGTTCATGTTTGTCTCAGAGCATTTCATATCTGTCCCTGAAGTGTTGCAGCGCGAGCTGATCATACGTGTGCTAGCCAAACGAGCCGAGCGTCACGCTTTACATGCACGTCTGATCAGAACGAATGTGAGAACAGTTTCACTGTGAGGAAGTGTTTTTATTTCACTTGTTTTTTTTTAGGGGTTTTGTGAAATAATAATTGTACGCTTGTTGCATGAAGTATTTCTACTGAATCTCGTAATAAAGTCCACCCTGAAGGTGCAACAGTTCTGAAACATGACACTCTGAACCATGTTGTTGTTGTTGTTGTTTTCATGTTGTTACCAACCTAAGATCATCATGACCCCAGTGCCGGTTTGAAGTGCCCTGAGTTTTTACAGAGACACGTGAATTTGTTCAAAGCACACTGCCAGTGAACGCACCATGTTTTCTTTCTGTGTTGTTGGTCCTGACTTCGAAGTGACCTTATGACAGCCCAGCCTTCGCTCCTCTTCATCACACACATGTCAAAACCAGTCGGACAGTACTGTATTCAGTAACTGTGTACAACTGCTGTCGTTTGATGAGATCTGTTAGACCCCCCCCAACACACACACACAGGACGATGAACCCACTATGGTGTGAAACAGAACGTTATGGGCTTTGCCGGGTTTTGATAAGGACTACAGTGTGTAACTGGCGTTACAGATCCACGATGGTTCTGAGAATAAAACTTCCATTGGCATGGTACGCTGGTTTACCAGTGTGATGGGGGGTATCCATCACACTGGCCACATGTGGTCTGATGGTTGGGGATTTTAAACAGGACTGACCATGACGACCTCATGCCTGAAGGCTGTTGCAGTGATTGTAACGTTGTCATGGTAACAACACCTGTAGCTTCACCCAGAGCCATATATATAGAGAGTTCCGACACCCTTTGAAGTCGCCGACAGGCGGTCAATCGTTCCAAACAACGGCTATGGAAACCTTGTGGAGCTGCGCCCTCTGGCGGCGACGGAGCGCTACTGCAGGCAGAGTCAGACTGTTAAACAGAGCCATGGAACAAATCGCCCCCTCCAAGACCCACGTGACTTCCGCATTCCATTCTTACAACGGAACTCTATGGAAGTGTCGCAACTCTCACTTTATATGGCTCTGGCTTCACCATATAGGTGTACATCTTATGGTAGGGGCACAAACATAAATTTGAGCAAACCTGTTTGGCAGGACTTACCAGCTCTGCAGGGCTGTAACTGCATCCATGCCAAAGGAGGTCTTCCAAATTCACCTCGATCCAGCGACCCAAGCAGGACCAGGAGATCATAGGTTGTCAGTCAGTGTGGGGGGGGGCACATGTTGTTCTTGTGGTGTACCAGTATTTTCTTTGACCTTGTTCGTGTTTGCATTTTAAAGTAAGTCTTCATGCTGGATGTAAGCCACTGCAGAAATCTGGATTCAAGAAATGGCACAAGTGGAAACGACCATTAAATATCAGTTTTGTCCATGATTCTTCGTGTATTTGTCCATTTTATTTATATTAACTAAATGTTAGGATCTTTACACTCCATTTTCAATGAAACATTGAATAAATGTGACTTCTGTGGTGTTGGTGCACTTGAACTTGTCCGTCAGGAGCATGCACAGCATGGTCAGGGCTGTGATCATTCTTGTTTTTTGCCCTCTGTACAATCATTAATCCCATCATGTACAACATTTATTGTTCCAGTGCCTGGTCAGAATATTCATGAGCAAACACATATGCGTGGAAGTTTGTGAACTCTATAATTTTCTGTATAAATATGACCTAAAACATCTGATTTCACAAGAGTCCTAAAAGTAAATAAAGAAAACCCAGTTAAACAAATGAAACTAAACTATTGTACATTATTTATTTGAGGAAAATGATCCAGTATTACATATTTGTGAGTATATGAACCTCTAGGATTATTTATTTTTTTATATAAAATTTGTTAATTGAAAAAAAAAATACAATACAAAACAATCCCATAAACGTTAACATACAAAATATTAAAAATGAAAGGTAGCAGAAAGAAAAAATATATCTGCCCTTTTTTCAAACAATCAGTTTAAACAATAATAATCTTCCAGTAACAGAACAAAATGAATAACTCTTTCTAATTTTCTAACTAATACAATACACATTACGCTATTTCATTTTTTTTTTTAACAAATTCGTTTTGATCATTTTCTTAAATGTAAACATTGACTTGGCATTTTTAACTTCATTCTCCAAACCATTCCATAATCTAATTCCCTGGATTGAGGTAGAACGTCCCTTCAAACTAGTTCTGAATTGTGGTTTTACAAATATCTCTGTCCCCTTAAGATTATAACAACTTTGTCTTTTAACAAAATGCATTTGGATATTTACAGGCAATGCGTTATTCTGAGCCCTATACATAACTGATAAAATATAATTACCAAATCATGAAACTTCAGTTGATAAAATAATGTACTTGATGGATGACAGTAATGCTTTAACATTTAATAAGTCTCTGACTTTGTACAGTACTACAATGGATTTAGCTATTTTTATTCTTACAGAATTTGTGTTGTTTCCATGTCAGTTTGTCATCAATAACACCCAAAAACTTCACCTCACTCACTCTACAAATCTCAACACCCTCAATTTGAAAATGAAATAAAATGAATGAATACTGTACAATGTAATTAGTTTTATCTAGATTTAATGATAATTTATTGAGTTTAAACCAAGTTTGTATTTTTGACAAATTCTGTCTTTATCAACTCCAACATCTGTTCTATATCTTTACCCAAACCAAAAAAAGTATCAGCAAAAAGGACGCATTTAAAATAGCTTTGGTCCAAGTACAGAGCCATGAGGAACTCTACATGTGATATTACAGAGGTCAGATCTTACACCATTTATCTGTACAAACTGTTTCCTGTCTTTCAAATAGCTAGATACCCACTGTAATGCTGGTCCTCTACCATATTTGTTCAATTTTTCAAGGAGAATAGTATGATCAATAGTAGCCTATTGAATGCTTTTTTTAAATCAACAAAAATACTAACGCAATGTTTTTGATCGACAGCAGTAGTTATTTGTTCTATTAATTCCATGAGAGCCATTGATGTAGAGTTTTTTGTTATGAACCCATA
>JBBPBX010109446.1:0-11009 GCA_038048925.1 Garcialebias charrua | reverse complement strand
AGTCCTCTTGCAGGTGTTACTAAAAGCATTTCTAAAAACCCACAGTGACCCGTCGTTAACCAGCCAATAAAAACAGAGTTTTTAACCAGCCAATAAAAACAGAGCTTCTCACTTCTCACGCTCCTAACCCACGCCCCCGCCTGTCCCAGCCCCAGCGGCCGCGCACGTTCTCGTTCAAAGGATTGCAAAGCGATGCAGACTGTTTTGTATGTGACACAAATGTATTAAATTCCCCTTCTTCATCCCTGATCTGGACTTTTCTTTTGTTTTTTTGCCAAAAGTCAAGTGATCGCTTCCTCCTCCGCTGACTCCATGACTGAAACAATGAGGAAATGAATGAATTTGTCACGAGCGAATTAAACTCGGGTTCAACGTGGCTGCGCGAGGCTCTGCAGATTTCATGGTGTTCTGGTGTGCTGGACCAGCGCTCCATGTTTTTATTTTATTTTTTAGAACATTTTATTAACATATAAACACAGAAGATCGCAGCGGTTGAGACAGGACATGCAGTGGAGGCGGCGCTAAGGAGGTAGAGCTGAATTTCAGCGAGAGCAAGGGGGAGCAGAGCCATATGGCTCTGAGGGGGAGGGATCAGAATGCTTTCCCTGTTGAAATTTTTTCTAAGTGCTGCGTTCTACAGAAACTGCAGACTGCACCTTTAAATGTACATCAGATAATGATCTATGTTTATTGTTCTTGCTGTACAGCAAGCTTCCTGTGTTTATTTATTGTAGTGTTTCTGTGACTCCTGTTGTAAGTTTGAACTTTCAAAATCAACAAAATGATTGTCTCAAGATCAACAGTTATCTGTAGAAACCATCATGTGGATGGTTGTTAAAAAGAGACCCAAAAGATAAACGAATAACTGCAATTCCAGTAGCAAATTGTGAGCCTGGTTTGTTGCTACAACCAATTGAATGGTTCAGTGAGGTCCTCAGCCCTGGCCCTGAAGAAGCCCACAGAAACAAACAAACTGTGGCCATGCTGAAAAAGTGTTTATAAGGTATAACAAGTGTTTTTTCCATATGCATGGGGTCCTAGATGTCTGTTATTCTACCTATTACTCCTTCAGGGCTCCAGTGTGGAAGCACCTTCTGTTACCTGGGCAACTGGTCTTTAATCCTACATCTGACAACAGATTTTGATGCTGCTAAAACATACTTACATACATATATATGCATGCATGCAAAGCTTATGCATACATACATGCATACATACATACATGCATACATACATACATACATGCATACATACATACATACATACATACATACATACATACATACATACATACATACATACATACATACATACATACATACATACATACATGCATGCATGCATACATACATACATACATACATACATACATACATACATACATACATACATACATACATACATACATACATACATACATACATACATACATACATACATACATACATACATACATACATACATACATACATACATACATACATACATACATACATACATCATACATACATACATACATACATACATACATACATACATACATACATACATACATACATACATACATACATACATACATACATACATACATACATACATACATACATACATACATACATACATACATACATACATACATACATACATACATACATACATACATACATACATACATACATACATACATACATACATACATACATACATACATACATACATACATACATACATACATACATACATACATACATACATACATACATACATACATACATACATACATACATACATACATACATACATACATACATACATACATACATACATACATACATACATACATACATACATACATACATACATACATACATACATACATACATACATACATACATACATACATACATACATACATACATACATACATACATACATACATACATACATACATACATACATACATACATACATACATACATACATACATACATACATACATACATACATACATACATACATACATACATACATACATACATACATACATACATACATACATACATACATACATACATACATACATACATACATACATACATACATACATACATACATACATACATACATACATACATACATACATACATACATACATACATACATACATACATATGTATGCATGCAAAGCTTATACATACATATGTATGCATGCAAAGCTTATGCATACATACAAAGTACATACATACATACATACATTTGCATGCATGCATATGTACGCATGCAAAGCTTATGCATACATACAAAGTATATACATACATACATACATACATACACACATACATGCATACATACATACATACAAACATACATACATACAGTACATACATACATACATACATACATACATTTGCATGCATGCATATGTACACATGCAAAGCTTATGCATACATACAAAGTATATACATACATACATACATACATACATACATACATACATACATACATACATGCATGCATGCATGCATGCATGCATACATACATACATACATACATACATACATACATACATACATACATACATACATACATACATACATACATACATACATACATACATACATACATACATACATACATACATACATACATACATACATACATACATACATACATACATACATACATACATACATACATACATACATACATACATACATACATACATACATACATACATACATACATACATACATACATACATACATACATACATACATACATACATACATACATACATACATACATACATACATACATACATACATACATACATACATACATACATACATACATACATACATACATACATACATACATACATACATACATACATACATACATACATACATACATACATACATACATACATACATACATACATACATACATACATACATACATACATACATACATACATACATACATACATACATACATACATACATACATACATACATACATACATACATACATACATACATACATACATACATACATACATACATATGTATGCATGCAAAGCTTATACATACATATGTATGCATGCAAAGCTTATGCATACATACAAAGTACATACATACATACATACATACATACATACATTTGCATGCATGCATATGTACGCATGCAAAGCTTATGCATACATACAAAGTATATACATACATACATACATACATACACACATACATGCATACATACATACATACAAACATACATACATACAGTACATACATACATACATACATACATACATTTGCATGCATGCATATGTACACATGCAAAGCTTATGCATACATACAAAGTATATACATACATACATACATACATACATACATACATACATACATACATACATACATACATACATACATACATACATACATACATTGCCTTGTTAAGCTGTTCTATGTTGTTTTTAAAAGTGTGAAATAACACTTTTTATTGTGTTCATGCTAACATTTTATCCTTATGAGGTCAAAACTGACAAGACTGCCAGTAAAAGCAGCATTTCAGTTGAGATACAGGAGTTTAAAATGGTTTTCCAATTATTTCTGGTTTAAACAATTCACAATGTACTGAACAATGCATTTAAGATTCACATTATTTTTATATCTTTATGTCCTCCCACCCTCTACCTCCATTTATCATTTTTTTCTCTCTCGTTCTCTCCTTCCATCCTGTCGTTGCTCCATCTGTCATTTTGTTCTCTCTTGCTATCTCACTTGACACTCACACAAAACTTTTTCTCTTCTTGCAAACTTTCCTTTTACTTCTCACCTTGTCCAACTTTTTCTTTCTCAAACCATCCATCTTTGTGTTGCTCTGTGCCTTCCTCCTCCGCTGCCATCCTCTTTTGCTTGCAGCTTCGCTCAGGCGAGACGGCAGCGATTGTAGCCAGGGAGCTGGCAGAGCAGACCAAAGGTCTTCTGCGTCCTGGCGATGTGCCATCCACAGTGCGAGCCATGGCCCAACTAGTGGAACTGTTGGATGTCCAGCTCAGGAACCTCACCCCTGGAGGCAAAGACAGCGCAGCCCGCAGCCTCACTAAGGTACTGCTGCCTAAAGAAGCTGAAATACATAAAGAGTGGGAGAGTGAAGCATAGACTCCTCTACAAGCATCAGTATTCACAGACTTCGAGTTAACACAAGATAAATAGTATGTTCCTTTGTTTCTGTCTTACACTCAATCTCAGGGGTTAAAACAAGTCTTTGTGCAGAGTTTGATGAAGAAGCAAAGATAACAATGTAGATTTCCACATGATAAATAGCTGCTTTTAGATTTTCCCTTTTCATCCGCCTCTGTGTGTGGCTCTTTGTAACAAGTTTTCCCTTGCTGGAGATAGATAACTGCTTTTAGTCTTTGGCAAGGTCGGTCCACTCTTTTCAAATCAAGAACAAAATTTAATAAAACTCCATTTCAGTTAATATTATGACAGACAGCAGTGACCCATGGACAGATTTTGCGTCATCAATCATTTAGTGAACTCTGTTTTTTCAGCTGTTGCTCTTTAGACATTGTTGACAATCAGGCTGGAGTCTCGCTACAGAATTACATTAACTGAAACTGTGTTCAAGTGGATATTTGGCAAACGTTTGTCAGACAGCTCACGACTCTCTGATGGATGAACCTTCCTCGACTGATTGTTTGTTACACAGAATTATCTCAAACAACATATAATCTGTTCGGAAAAGGGCAGTGAGCTTTAAAATGTACTTAATCGGTGAGTGAATGAGGACTCTGTTAGTTATTTTGAAGAGCAAGTTACCCATAAAGTATCCAGTATGTCAGGAGGAATCATCAACTGATGTTTTAGGGACGAATAAATCCTGAAATGTTGATTTCTCCCATGATGGTGATGGACTTTACCCTGAGTGTCTCTAATGAGGTTAGCAGTGGTAGATTCCCATGGAACAGTGTTTTTTAATGACAGCGGTCCCCCGTTTATCGCGGGGAATCCATTCCCTCAAGACCCACAATTAGTGAAAAACCGTGAATTAGGAACAGTAGTACAAGTAGTAAGTAGTAGTTTATTTTATTATTTATATATACAGTGAGGAAAACAAGCATTTGAACACCCTGCGACTTTGCAAGTTCTCCCACTTAGAAATCATGGAGGGGTCTGAAATTTTCATCTTAGATGCATGTTCACTGTGAGACACATAATCTAAAAATTTAAACAAAATCCGGAAATCACAATGTACGATTTTTTAAAATAATTTATTTGTGTGTTACTGTTGCAAATAGGTATTTGAACACCTGTTAAAATCAATGTTAATATTTGGTACAGTAGCCTTTGGTTGCAGTTACAAAGGTCAAACGTTTCCTGTAGTATTTTCACCAGGTGTGCACACACTGCAGCAGCTGGATTTTGGACCATTCCTCCGCACAGATCTTCTCTAGATCAGCCAGGTTTCTGGGGTATCGCTGAGAAACACGGAGTTTGAGCTCCCTCCAAAGATTGTCTATAGAGTTTAGGTCTGGAGACTGGCTAGTCCACCCCAGAACCTTGATATGCTTCTTACGGAGCCACTCCGGTGTGCTTCAGGTCATTGTCATGTTGGAAGACCCAGCAACGACACATCTTCAGTGCTCTAAATGAGGGAAGGAGGTTGTTCCACAAAATCTCACAATACATGGCCCCGGTCATCCTCTCCTTAATACAGTGCAGTCGTCCTGTCCCATGTGCAGAAAACACCCCAAAGCATGATGCTTCTGCCCCCATGCTTCACAGTAGGGATGGTGTTTTTGGGCTGGTACTCATCAATCTTTGTCCTCCAAACATGACGAATGGAATCAAGACCAAAAAGTTCTATTTTGGTCTCATGTGACCACAGAACTTTCTCCCATGACTCCTCTGGATCATCCAAATGGTCATGGGCAAACTTAAGACGGGCCTGGACGTGTACTGATATAAGCAGGGGAACCTTCCGTGCCATGCATGATTTTAAACTGTGAGGTCTTAGTGTGTTACCCACAGTAACCTTGGAAACAGTGGTGCCAGCTCTCTTCAGGTCCTTGACCAGCTCCTCCCATATATAATGTATGCGTTTTAAACCCTTCCCACACTGCAAAATTCTAAACAATGTTTCTAAACTCTAAGCGCTCTAAAAGAGCACAGAATGTCATGATTTCAGCTCCCTGCTCTCTTTGCCACCTGCAAGACTTCTTGGACACGCCCACTTATCCGCTCTGCCTGGAGATCAGCTGCAGCAGGAAGCTTATCCTGCAGTATGGGCTGCACAAATGTGCAACAGGTGCTAAATAATTTAAAACATCCATCCATCCATTTTCTTCCGCTTATCCGGGGTCGGGTCGCGGGGGTAGCAGCCTAAGTAGGGAGGCCCAGACTTCCCTCTCCCCAGCCACTTGGAGCAGCTCCTCTGGGGGAATCCCAAGGCGTTCCCAGGCCAGCCGAGAAACATAGTCCCTCCAGCGTGTCCTGGGTCTTCCTCTGGGTCTCCTCCCGGTGGGACATGCCCGGAACACCTCACCAGGGAGGCGTCCAGGAGGCATCCTAACCAGATGCCCGAGCCACCTCAACTGGCTCCTCTCGATGTGGAGAAGCAGCGGCTCTACTCCGAGTCCCTCCCGGATGACTGAGCTTCTCACCCTATCTCTAAGGGAGAGTCC
Organism: Garcialebias charrua; assembly: GCA_038048925.1. Lineage (NCBI taxonomy): Eukaryota > Metazoa > Chordata > Actinopteri > Cyprinodontiformes > Rivulidae > Garcialebias > Garcialebias charrua. Next base: position 4,318 of record JBBPBX010109446.1, on the reverse strand, counting down.
AGACACCCTGCGGAGAAAACTCATTTCAGCCGCTTGTATCCGAGATCTTGTTCTTTCGGTCATAACCCAAAGCTCATGACCATAGATGAGGGTGGGAACAGTAGGGATGGTGTTTTAAGTATCTCGGGGTCTTGTTCACGAATAATTTAAATCAATTTATTTTAAATAAAAATGGCATACCGATCATGCGGTTCATCCATCAATCAGCCAATTGTGTGTCATGTCCAATCTTATTTTGAAAAACCATGATAGAGTGAGTCTGCGATAAATGAACCACGAAGTAGCGAGGGACTACTGTATGCAACCTTTTTTTTTTTTACTGTTTCAGCCATTAAACCATGTTTTAGTTGTTTCCATGTTTATAGTTTGCTCCAAACATTCAATTTTTGTGCATACGCCACAACTTGTTTTCTGTTTGTTGTGTTGTAACATTACAATATGACAAACAGATCTGGCACAGTTAGTACAGGGTCTCTTGCCGTTTTGGGTTTCAGTGTGGATAAGGACATTTAAAAAAAACTGTGCTGTTAACTATAAGATTTTACCCTGATGCATGCTCAATAATCCAGGTGGAAAAATCTAAAAAAGCTAAGTCTGGTCCTCTGGATATAAGATTTTTAGAAACAACAATACAAGATCCTTTTGATAAAGTTTTGACATGGACAAGACCGCTGTCTAATTAATTTCCTCCATTTTACATTTACCTTTTTTAGCTTCACAATACATTTTACAACTCATCTATTCATAAACAAAGCTGAATTAAAACAATCTGGACAAAGTTTAGGTAGAACCAGTTATTGTAATCTGTATTTTGCCACTGCCCAAGAGAAAAGGCATGCAATTTTCTTTTACTGTCCACCATGAAAAAGGTCTCAAATTAAAACATTCCTTCTGATTCTAATAAAATCCTAATTATATTTATCTAATTGAGCGATGTAACAATGTATAAAGGTATATTGTTTGGGGAAATTGAAACACGAACGAGTGACTTTGTAATTAATGCCATAAATTCACTTGACAGTAGACGCAGTGACTGAGTCCATGTGGACGAAGGAAGAAGGGGGAGAGGGATTACAGTACACTCAGTGTGTGTGTGTGGGGTGTGTGTGTGTGTAAATGTGTAAATGAGAGGTGTTACATTGCTAACAGATGAACTGTTTGAATTTGCAGCTTCAGAAGAGAGAAAGGTCCTGCAGGTTTTTCACACAGGTATTTCCTCTTCCTGCTTTGGTTGATTACTTTGCTTCACCATTGTCCCATGTGTGTGTTTGTGTTTTTTTTTTATTTGTTTAATGCTAAGCATGCATTTTGCTAAGCCATGCTTCTGTTTGTTTTTGTGTATCAAGATGCAGCAGCACCAAAACCAAATTTGATGCTGAGGTTAACCAACCCTTTGAGGATGACTGAATTCTTTTTTTTTTAAATGGCTTGTTTTGATTCCGTAATCGTGGTGTCCAATTTAAGTCTCCTTAATGGGTTTGTTTAAGTTCTCTTTTCTTAACATTCAGAATCACACGGGCACTGACAAGAGGCCTTGATCAATATCAATAACTGCTCACCTATTTTGCCATTATGTCTGCAAAATTGTAAACAGGTTTGCCCGGAGGCTAATGACAGGTTATTCATCTCTGTTTGCTGAAGCCCCCGCTGTTCCACACACTGAATACGATGGCTGCTTTGTTGCAGACAGCTCTATCACAGCCTCGGCGCCGTTCAAATAACACCAGCGTGTGTTTGTGGCTCGGCGCTAATTGTCCTTTTTGCTCTGCTTGTATTGATGTTTGTTTGTGTCCACTCCGTAAGCTAACGGGAAACCTAACGTCTTTTCGGCACGCTTCTGGTCAGCAAAAATCACTATTCAGAGGATCAAAGGGGGCCCAGCATCCTCATCTATATGTGGTGGATAGACTGCAGAGTTCTCTGTCTGAGTCACACACACTCACACACTGTGCTCCTTTTCTCCTGATACAAGCTCTTTTTTTTTTTCCACATTCCCCTGAAAAGTCTTAACGTCAGCACCAGTCAGCAATGTCACATCATAGAACACGGCTTACATGCAAGCTGACACACGTGCACACACATCCACGCGCACGTCACAGATATATAAATACATTTTCAACAATAATCCCATGCCGTCACATCAGAACAGTCCAGCATTCATTATGTCTCCTGAAGCCGAAGAGAGTGAGAAAATAAAGAAAGTCGTCACTCGTCACAGGCTCCAACCCAAACGTTCCCCTGCACCCCTTGGGTGCAACAGCAGCAGGACGGTGGCGGGGCGGGGGTTTGCTGGGAGTGATCGATTATATAATTAGCCTTAGTTATGTGGAGCAAAATTACAGCAACAGTCCTTTACAGTGTCAGATAGAAACGTGTGTGATTAGGGGATGTGGTGTGGTGCTGCCCTCTCCTCGTTAATTATCTATGCCACTAATTGCCAAGTGAGGAGAGTGGGCAGGAGGTCTGCGTTTTTAATAGAGACAAAAAAATAATTGAATTCTCTCCCTCCTTTATTTTTATGATTTCTTTTTTCTTCTCCTCTCCGTTTCTCCCCCCCTCTTCTCACACTTCATTTCTCCTCCTCAGTCCTTTCGTTTGGGTAACCAGGGACTCGTTTCATGTATACCAAATTGGCAATTTATCCATGATGAAGTTGGTGGTGTGGAGAGGCTTTGATGCTTCAGGGTGCGCTGAAGGAGGAAGGCAGTCTGTCAGGTAGACGAAAAACGAGAAATAGAAGAAGAAGGAAAAAAAAGGGAGGATGGAGCAAAAATTAGAGAGAAAAAAAAATTGATAGAGAAATAGAATGTGAGAGCGGCAATAATTGGGGCAGAGAGGAGACGGTGATGCTCAATGACAATGTCTAATTTGCCCTCTATTTATGGATGGCGGGTCAGAACGTAGCATCGTGTGAGTTTAAAGCCTGATTTAGCTGCAAACTCATGTCAGGAACGACAAACTCAACAACAAACGGCAGAGCAGACTGCCTTCCTGATGGTTTCAAAACATTCCCACAGCTCAGCCAGGTGAAAACAAGAAAATCTCTCTAGTCTGCTCCTTGCATCTTTCTAACATCTTGCTCCATCACTGTACACAGCAGTGTCCGTCAGTGCACATGTCCTGTACATCCATGTTCACCTTGGGTATCTGGGAGTCGTGTACCGGCCCAGTTCGAGTCTGTCTTGCCGCTGCTGTTTACGCTGGATTACCCCAATGCTTCAAAGCATTTCACTTCTGCCCCATTTACTGTTCTCTGTGTGTATGTGTGTGTGCGCTGTCCGTGAAATATTTAGCCTCGCAAAAACGCGCACACATTCAGACTCGCACGCTCACACAAACGACACCCTTATCTGCCTCTGCAGAGTCTCTTCCCCCTTTTTGAAGAACCTTAAAAAAAGGGAAAAACTCTGCTTCAGCCCTCAAGTCTTCAGACTTGGGATAGAAATGTTAGCAAAGCTCGCAGCCACACCCACATGTGTGGAAACACACACACACTTACACAGACTACAGTATTTTCTGGACTATATGTCGCACCTTTATATAAGTCGCTTTGTCCAATTATTGTCAATAAATTGGAAAAATCCATAAACAGATTGCACCTTTATATAAGTCGCATCTATTATGTGTCACCGCTATGCGACGCGTCAGCGCGTCATTTGCCCTGCTGAAAATGACGACCACAGAAGCATGCACGGAAGGATTTTTCACAAGATTAACACGGTAAAAACAATTATTTGTCTGCTGAAAATTATAGCAAACATGTGTCTTAGCTTAACCGTTCCTTAATAAATTCACGTAATTGTCAAATCTGCTGGATTTATTTTTTTTCGCTTTGAAAAAGTACAAGGAAAAACAACTAAGCTAACCGCGACACATTTACGTCTATAAAACATCAAATTTTATCTCAAATAACTCCAACAGCTAACAGTTTGTAAATGTACATCTAGTGATTACTTTCTGTAAGTTTTAAAAAAATCTGCTGTGTGGTTTATGAGCTATTTGCTCAAACGTACAAGGAAAAATCAACGAAGCTAACCACGACACATTTACGTCTATAAAACATCGAATTTTATCTCAAACATCTCATAAAGCTAATCAGTTGTAAATATCCATCTAGTGGTTACGTTCTGTAAGTTTGGGTGGTACTGCACCCCTAGCGGCCAAAAGTGGTACTGCACCATATTTGCCAAAATGAAAAACTGTTATATCTGAGCCAAAGATTTGTCTAAAAATATGGGGAAAATCCATAAACAAGTCTCACCTCTCTGTAAGTCGCAGGGCATGCAAATTAGGCAAAAAGGTGTGACTTATAGTCCAG